>JAGDQP010055354.1:0-13158 GCA_022664845.1 Lepisma saccharinum
TGTTCTTGTACGCGGATGAAGTAGATTTAATAGGGAAAGATATAGACTCAATACAAAGTAACACCGATGTCTTAGTAGAAGCGTGCAATGAGATGGGTCTACACGTAAACATAGAGAGAACCAAATACATGATAACGATCCGAAACACATAGAATAACGGAAATAGATACATAGTAATTAAGAATGACAACATAGAGAAAGTAAACAAATTTAAATACTTGGGAGCATATATAACATGCAAGAACGAGGTTACGGAAGAAATAAAAAGTCGCTTAGTATCGGGCAACGCATGTCTTTACTCAGCCCAGAACCCCCTAACCTCGTGATTAATATTAAAAAAGTTCAAATTCAAAAATACGGTTATTCTGCAGGTAATACTTTACGGTTGCGAATGTTGGAGTACGACCCTAGCAGATGAACATAAATTACGAGTGTTTGAACATAAGGTCTTGTATACGAGCTGAAACGGTGCGAGATGACTGGAGAGTGGAGAAGACTACACAATGAAGAACTCCATGGACTGTACGACTCACCCGATGTTGTAAGAATAATGAAATCGCGAGGACTAAAGTGGGCAGACCAAAATTCATTGTTGTTCTTGCAATCTAGTTCTCGTAGTTTCAGACAGAAAGACCTTCTTTATCCATTTAAAGAATGCCTTTCCATATATTTTAAATTATTATTTTCTATCTTGTTTATTGTCTTTACAGTTTTACTGTTATATGCTTGGATATTTACTAAAACAATACATTTATTTCAACAATGAAGAAACTTGGAACACAACAATTGGTAAAGATGGAATTCTTTAAATTATGAAATTTCTTTTCTGAAAGATTGAACTTTTTAATTTTAATTTGAAAATAAAAGCTTTACAATAACGGAAACTTGCAATTCTTCATCCTAAATTTTATCAGTAATTTGAATTCGTCTTCATGCACTTCACCTTTATCCTTCAATCAAACCTTCAATTGCATTTCTGCGTTCTTACCTGTTTCTTTTCCATGTCTGTTGTTATTTCAAGTACTGATCTTCTCTCACGTTGTTAGCCCTGACTTCTTCAGCTAATCTTGTCCCCACCCCTTCATACAGCCCACACCTCGGCTGCATGAAACGTATAGCGCTATGAAAAATATTTAATCTGTTTTCTTCCTGAACTCCTTCTGCATCGGTCCAGAAAACATGTGCATGAATGCTTCTTTATTCCCACCTTCACACTTCTTAATGACAGTTCTTGACCTTATTTTATTCATTCCTAAATACTTTAAGCTAGATACTTATTTCTATATTTTCCCTTTTCTTTCTTTATTTTTGTTCATATTATTTAATCACCATTCCCATTGTATTCTTTATAATGATACTCATTTGCATGTTCTGCAAAAAAAAATCTTAGTTGTGCATGTTTCTTTAACTATTGCCGAAGAATTAGTTGTTTTAAGAACTTGACTCTTACTTTACTTGTTGAAATTTCTGACGCTGACACATTTTTAATCTCCAAATAGATACAGAAAATAAAAGGGTACGAAAGTGAAATATGCAAGCGTCACTCAGCGCTAACCAAGACATTTTTTATAGAGAAAGCTAAAAGTAATGTTTTTCGAGGTGTTCACCAAACTAGGCATGTTTTTCGAGGTGTTTCCTTTCAGTGTCTATCTAGGTACTGCTGGCATTGATGTGGAAGTGTCATCATTCCTTTGGAGTAGATAGGAATGGGTTTATACGGCATCTAGTTCAGAATACGTTTCTGGATTTCTTCGTCCGTGTTGAATTTCATTCCTCACAGATAATGGATAAAGAGATTAAACAGATGATGATACAAAAAAAGAAAGAAAAGAAAGATGGGACAAGACTTTCCAGCACATTTCGTCAAAGCACGCTCCTGATACAGTTGCCGTATGGGGTCGGTTATTGTCATGAAGAATAATGACCATTTTCTGATAGCATTCTTGGTCTTTTCTTGTGGATAATTTCTCTTACAAAGTTTTACAACCGCGTGCATGGTGTTAATGTTTCCTTCTTTCTCTAAGAAGTCCCCAAGAGCAATAGTTTTGACATCTCGCAAGGCAGTGGCCAGGTCTTCCTGGCAGAAAGCTGTGCTTTGCATTCCTTGAAGACGGAGAATCTTATATTGTCCTTCATCAAACTGTTGACACCATCCGTGCACTCTTACCCGTGATATCACTTGTTCTTCGTACTGTTGTTCCAATCTTCTCAAAATTTTAACCGGTTTGACCTTCAAGTTTAGTATTTGAGGACATACGACTATTCCAAATTTACACACACAATCTGACACCATGTTTGCTGACACTATTGCGCATGAGCCAGTGAAACGAAAAACGAGCGCGGGAGACTCAACCTTCACAAACAATATTGCTGACATACGATTGTTGTACAACTCAATGTTTTACCAACGTCTGTGTAAAACGTGAATGACCGTTGTAGAGACTATAGTTTTATCCTACACTTCTTTTAATGTGAATGAAATATCAATTTGTAAGAATTGATGATGTGATGAATTTGTAGCATCATGTGATAACCAGAACAAGTAATGTTGAAGGGAAGGGGAAGAAGAAAGTTTAAGATAGAAATTGGTCATTGTACAGACTGAAAACCGAACTGGGGTCTCCTCATTGCAGAAATTGTGCATTATCACTCAGACAACAGCAATATTTAACACAATCAAAGTGTTATCATCACATAACAACGGCTAAATGGGTTCTAACCACTTTTGGTATGAGGAAAGAAACAGCTACTTAATAGATTTCAACGATATTAAAATTTTAGTCTGTTTTCTGTTTCTATACAGACGAGCAATGATAGTGATCGAATAGAAATAGCGGTTGTATCAGAACTGAAGTGGAAATGGTCGTATAAGTAACAATAGTGGTAGTAGTAGTAGTAGCAGTGATATAAAATTAGTAGTACTCAGTGTGGCGATGGTGGTGCTTGTAGAATTACCGGTATAAACGTAAAGGTACTAATACTGCCAGAGGAAAGTAGTACTAACTGTAGAAGTACTGGTACTAGGCTTTTTCATAACTTTCTGCCCTCGACGGAAAAATAGGGACAATAACAGCCAGTAAAACTGGAAAATCAACGCTTAGTAGATGATCACTGTAGGAAGCTAATTTTCCGCTTGACTTCACTTTTGATTCTACAGCTATGGATTCTCTATTAAACGGAAAAAATTAGTCATAAAGTCTTCAACAAAAAAAGTGCTCCACAAGTTCATAATTTGCTTCTGTGAATTGATTCCTTTCATTTATCAACTATTTCTATTGACTTTTTTCCCCTAACAAAAGAGGAAAAAAGAGTAATTCAGAAGAAAAAAAATTAATATCAATGAATTGTTCTCCACAAGCCACAAATTTGACATTGAATGATGGAAGCCTGGAATGAATTGGGTGCCACGTTGCTGTTTGATCACACATTAGCTTTCATATGGGCGAAATGATAACGGAAACAGTATGCAAATATCTTTTGTTTGAGGAAGGGTAAAATGTGATTGGCTGAAACAAGGGGTTACGGGAGGCAGGGTGGGTACAAATCAGAGTTTCACACGTCACCAAGCATCGCTAAATCAGCTAATTCACACTCCCTATCTTATAATGAGATATGAACCAAGCGAATCATTCATCGTTAGTCCTTTGCTCCTTATATCATTTTAAAAATGCACAACTAAAGAGACAATACTTTCAACATTGGTATGAGTGGATAATAGTATAATATTTTTGATGTAATGCGATACTTTGAAAGTACTTTGTACGTTGAAGGATATAGTTGTCAACTGAAGTCTGTAATACAGATGTGGTTACACGTAGTAAGTAAAACTAATGTACGGAGTTATGTGATCCAATGTTATGTTTTCGACTAACTCTACAGTTTTATTATTATTATTACTATTACTATTATTACAGTAATTGGCTAGGTGTTATACAAAGGATAGGTAAGTGAAAGTCTTCCGTCGCCCCTATCTTAATATTGAAGAGGCAAACTTCAACTCCACATTATTATAAAATAGAAATTAAATCACACACATTTGCAGAGCAACTGTTCAGTTACAAGTTTGTGCTATTCGATAAAGTCTTCCTCAACGACGATACATTTTTGACACCATTCAATTCACTTGTCAAAGACACTTACGAAAAATGATTTTGGGCACTTCCTCTTTTACTTCAACGGTATCGTTGAAGTGCCGTCTTCCGAGGTTTGCCTTCATTGCAGTGAACAACTGGAAGTCTGATGGCTGGACGAGATTGGTGCTGTAGGGGGACGGAGTACCACTGTCCACCACATTTTGGAAATAGCCTGCAATGTTGCAGCGAGGTGTTGTTGGCCCGTGTATTATCATGGTGTATCTGGATTATATTACGATCTTTCTGAGATCTTTTTAATGGGTGGTTTCGCGAACTTTCTGGAGTGATTCGATGTACCTGTTACTGTTCATGTTTGACCCTCGGTCAAGGAAATCAAACAAGATCATCCCTTTGTTATCCCACTACACATTCATCATCACTTTGTGGATATAGCGCACACTTTTATTTTTGAGGGCTAAGGAGAGCCGGCATGGCGCCACTCCATAGACATGTCGCTGCTCTCTGGGTCGTACATGTATGCCTATGTCTCATCACCGATGCAAAAATTGGCAAGAAAGGTATTCTTGTGGGGTTCAAATTGTTCCAGTAGATTCATGCTTACTTCCTGTCTCCTCTGTTTCAAATCAGCTGCTTATTGATGAGGAACCCATTTTGCACACAGTTATCGGTATCCCAGTTCTTTGATCATTGTCTATATAGCATTGCTACGATATGACAGTTCCAACAACATCTCTGCGACAGTGAGACGACGATTCGCCCTAATCAATTAACTTTTTTCTTCTGTTACAGCTGTCACTGATCTTCCACTTCGAGGTTTTGTCATTCACACTAATTTCTCCCCTGCCCTTAAACTCTTTGACCCATATTTGGACATTACTCACGTCAATATTTCCTCATCATAAACATTTTTTTTAGCATTTCATGGATGTTGGCGGCAGTACATCGCTTTGCTGTCAGGAATTGGATGATTGATCTTTGTTTGTGCTTCACATCCATGGTTCCGCAACAGCAATGTACATTGGTGAAAACATGCACTAACAGTCATTCTATACGCTGCTAAAAAGACAGAGCTACTACACCTATTTTGCAGCTGAGAACATAGTAACAGCCTCTGTCTATGGAAGCTCTACCTGGTTTGGGAGAAGGCATCGCTATCGGCTATCGGTTCTGTATTTCCGTAAAAGCGGAATTTGTGAAATGTTAACAGCGCTCAATGATGACTGTGTCTGTTCATTAACTAATCACCCAAATAAAGTCTAGAACCACCCATGGACACTGCCACGTTGGTCTTTTTATTTGGTGAAATAGACAATTGTATTAACAACAGAAATAAAAGAAGCGTCGCTTCTACAGGAAGGAACGATAAAGTAACAGGTGTCCATGCGTTTCACACAAGTAACTATTTGTGTTTATATATGCATGTAGTGTTTCGTATATTTAAAAAAGTGTTGGTACATTTAGCTCTTTGTTTAGTGTGTGCACATCAAGATTAAAACGTACCCATAGGGTAAAGGCTCAGCCAGATCTTGCGTAAGTGACTGTATATTTCAGTGAATATTATCTTCAAGTATTTCCCGTGTCTTATTCCTTTACACAACAAAGACATATTTCCTCCTCAGTGATGATTGTTAGGTAGGGTTGCCATCTGTACCGTATAATACGGGATGTCCAGTATTTTAGAGAAAAAAAATAAGTGTTCCGTATTATGAGTGATTGTCCTGTATTATGAGTAGTAAATTCACATACCACGGTACATTGTTTCAACATATCAATAATTTTGACAAATAAACCGTGATGGACTCTTTTCGAACTATTTACCATGCAGACTGTCGAGTAGACTCTGTTCACATCCCCAGGCCCAATATGACGCAGTATAATACTCGTGACTTCTGTTTGCTCTAGTTGATAACAGGCACTGACACCAATTGTGGTTAGAAAATTGAAATATGCATTTTCCGCATTCAGGTTTTAAATTATGCGGGTAGTCATATCAGGGCCTAACTAGTTACTTTCATTTTAGGTTATTTTAGATTTGTCCCGTATTTTTTATATTATCCCGTATTTTTGCCGAGTGTCCCGTAATTTATTCATCAAAAGGTGGCAACCCTATTGTTAGGCCATAAAAGGATTGTTTGGAGGAATTTTGCAACGTAGTTTAGATGAAGTTGATTAAAGTATGTAATAGAAATTGACTATTCGTTGTATCCATTACTATTCATTAATTTCTTCGTTTCTTTCTATACAGGAATTAGACAAATGATACTAACTCCTTTAAAACTCAGACGTTTCCTTTGTTAATAAGGTGATGGTCCACTATTTGTATTTAGTATTTAGCTTCTATCCTCCAGGGAAGGGATTTAAACAAATCCTGAATAGTTTCCAGTGGAATATTGTACCACTCTTTCAGCAGAACATCCACCAATTGCTGCAAGTATACAGAAGAAGGGAATCTTGCGCACACTCGTTGCTATAAAACAGCTCACACCGGTTCGAAGTGTGGAATTGATTGGCCAGGTAAGGTGCACTTCGTCGTCGTGCTCCTCAAATCTCAACTTACACTGATCCGGTTCTGTGAATGGGCGCTTATCGACCTTGAAAATAACGTTATTCTTTGGAAACAAATTTTGTGCCATTGGATTCACATGATCAAATTTCCAGGCATTCGCATGTAGTAACACGCCAGTCAGGGTGATGATGGGACTAACTGAAAAATCACGAAATCCTTGCCCAAATCATCACATAGCCACCATCGTACTTGATAGTTGAAACTAGATACTTTGGATCGTAAGCATTTTTTGGTGTTCGTCACACATAAAGCCAACTATTTGTTGGGAATAACCGAATAAAGTAAAGGCGATTCGTCAAAATATTACCCTTTTCAAGTACTCAGTTATCCAAGTCTTATGGTCTTTACACCAGTTCTTTTGCGTTTGTATTCGAGATTTGGCAATTGCCATTAGACCATGAAAATTATCTGTATGCAGTTCTCAGCCTACTATTTTTGTAGAAACATAATCAGCACTCTGGAAATTCACATCAATGGTTCGGGGCTGCCTCGTCACAAGCAGCTATAGTATTTTACGGTCACTCTCTTTAATGTTCGGCCTTCAATCACTATTCTCTCACTATCCTCAGCGGAAGTTGTCTTGTCATATTTTCCATATATGTAGTCACGACCTCCGAGACCGTCAGTACTAAATGGTTTTGTGTTCAAGGAAGTGTTCCTCAGTTTCATTAATAGCGTCTTGTTGGAAGCAAGAAAGTTATCACCATAGTAAAATAGGTATATGGATAGACCAATCTGCAGTTACCCTGTTGGAAGTAATCTACTAAAGAGCCGATCGTGCCAGAACTGTGTACGCAAACTGTAAATCACAGCAAATTAGCTTTTCTTCAGTGAGGAATTGTCCACGCACATTCCCACCTCACTCCTGCATTAACACTAGTTCTAGGAACAGTACCTCTTCAATGGAGCGCATTTTATTTGTCAAATTACAGTTTTTTGGTGACAATTACATGGAATTATGTCATTTAATATCACACTTGAGGACTTTGCCATGAGAATTTTGAAATGCTTATTAACACACATGGCAATAGAGTGTCCAAGAATATAGTGCGTCCAAGAATTATCTTTAAAACTTGAATATTCAATTACTCAAAATGTAAGTTAGATATTCACATGCACCTTTTTGTAAATTATGCAAAAAATGCATAAGGTTTTCTCTTGTTGTGGTGGACTTTTTCACCTCAGTGGAGCACCAGCCTGCGTTCTTGTACTTGTCCCATTACACATGCCACGTGCAGTTTGTTGATGATTTGTCCAAAGGAAGGACACACAAGGTATTTGTTGAGTATCTCATGAAATGTACTACGTTAGGACATTTCTTGGGTCTATTTTTATCCACCTTTCCAAAAAGGAATCCACACAATTTTGGTACAAGTTAGTACAAATAGTCACTGGGTGTACCTATTTCGACCAGACCTTCTCACTCAAATAAGGACACTATGGAAAGCTTGGTGTTGGTTGATCCAACATTGTGGATTTGTATAAAGGACAGACATATTTTAAGCTCTTGATAATAATGATGGAACTTGTGTAATACCTGCACGTTGGAAGCTATAGGAAAAATATCTCAGGTAGAGTTAAGATACGGAAAGGCAGATGGGATGAACCTTTCAAAAAAGTGGAAATATAGCGCAGAAAGAATTTTTTTTTTTTCACAAATTTCGAATCAAAAAGGAAACACGAATGATATGAAAAGAACAGGAGACAGTGAAAGAGATAGCAAGAGGAACAGGAAGAAGAATAAAAAGGCAGAGAGATCGCAGCCCTTCTGAACTGAACATGTTCCCCCTTGGTACAATCGTGACGAGCTTGCCAAATTTTCTCAGACAAGGAGAAGGGGATGTTTAGGTGGGGGGAAGAAGGGGCTGTCGTTGTCTGTCCCGCTTAGGGACTGTGTACATGTGAATGCGTGTGTGTGCGTTCGTGTTGTGGGAGTGAAGAGAACAGTGAAAACTTGCGGACACATGTCCCACTCGTGAATTATTCACGACTTCGTGTTCAACGTAAAATTTTGAAGTGGATTTCTTCCCTTGTGATATTCTCTTTTCTAAATTACTTATGATAAGAGAGGACGAGTAGGGGTACTAGAGGGTAAGAACTGGAAGGGTAGGTAAGTTTCTAGATTGAGTAAAAGTAAGTTAAGAATGTGGGCTGAGAGAAAGAAAATGCTGAGAAGGAAAAGAGATGAAGAAGTATTAAGTGACTGAAGTCTGTTGGAATGAAAAGACTTATATAGATGAGTACTGGAATGACGTGGAATGTTAAAATAGAAGAGAAAGTAAACATGGTATGTATACATTACACAGAACTGCAAAATTAAAAAGAATCCGCTGTACTGAGTTTGATTGCTGACTAAACCTAAGTGGAAAGGGCTACATTCAGATCTGTTTTTTTATTTTTCCGTATCCCTTGAGGTTTTCTAACAATGATAGTGTGTTCCTAATATAAGTATAATGTAATTTATTACCAAATAACAAAACAGTCAAGCAACTTGAACAAATTGTATTAAAACTGCAAGGGAAACAAAGGAAAACATGTCAAGGGATATCCAAGCTTAATGGCTTACAGTCATTCCCCTTCGGGGTCATATGCAACATTGGACACCTTGCGTTTGTGATTCTGATGGAGGTAACAAACACTTGACCAGCATTATATAAAAGGTTACGATTGGATGCCGCATTCTTACGCATGTGCGCAATTCACACTAAACCTGAAAACTACAAATTTCCAATCACGTAAAAGAAATTGTTCCGTGCATTTTCAGATTATTGACGATAACTGGAAAAAACTTATTTCTTTAGATCATTACGGAATATATAAAGTAAGTTTTCCAAAAATTTTCACACGAGACAAATCTTCTATCAATTTGTTTTTTTTATAAATAGATTTTAATCTGTTTAATGGATATTCCTTAATTTCACTAAATTTTTGTTTATCTTTTAGACGCAATTTACGCAGAACACAAAGTTACCGAAAGAGATTTCTATTGACTAGATTGGGGCTCGAACCTAGGATCTTATGTTTTGTGTTCTAATTCGTCACTCTACCCTGATTGTCTTCTATTTTGCTAGTACTTTTATGTTACGAAGATAGTTTCTGAAGTAAATGCACTGATAGAGGCAGAAATTTGAAACTCTAAAAGCCCATTGGTCCTGTTTTAGAGCTTGGAAAGCCTGCTTCATTGGTTTTTCACAAACTAGTCTCAGTAACAAAATCATAATGCTGTGTATACTTTACTGCTCGGGTCGATAGCTTATTGCGTTTTTGGTCTTTGTAATGCGTATAATGAAAGAAAAGAAGATCAAAGATGACCTGCGATCAGAGAAAAGGGTAGCAATGCTTCCCACATTAATGACTTCAGAAATGTACTATATATCAGAATAAATGAAACAGTGCGTCTAAAACATGTTGCACAATGATTTATGAGTCACTGAAACAAAGTACTATCGTCAACATACTCGCAGAAAGCCAATATGTCAACAGAGCGCTACAACTTCCATAGAATGTACCAGCAATTAGGACAACTAATGAAAGGTTATCTAACCGAATTAAGGAAACAAGCATGTAAATTCAGATATGGAGCGTTTGAGTCAGAGGTGTTCAACGATAAATTAATTTTAGGTACTAGGAACGACTCACAATACGAGTCGTTCTCATAGTAGTAAGATGAGACTAGTATTAACGACTCGTAGTAAGATTCTTCTGCAAGAAGATGAAATATCCTTTGAAAACGCATCTGCATTGTATTACAATTTGAATCAATCGACAAAGAAAGTCGCATACATGATACTTACCAATGCCCACAGAACGTCGCTAGAACGTATACCCACAATATAACTACTTCGATTCAGGATAAAGCAAAAGATCGTATGAGAATACATTTCAACTTCTTATATCGGTAATTGATTGTCCTTATTGTCGAAATTGGCACAAACTGCTGCTGTTAAGCCTATGCCAAACAGTTTTCTCTTTTCCGTAAGAGAAATCATTACAAATCTCTGTGCTATAGATGGAAGAAGAAACAAGACAAAATGCATTCAGTAAACACTGAAATAGATAAGCAAGATGAAGAAAAAGAGGAACCTCAAATAACTACGGTATGAGACTTGAGGACATGTGGGTAACGTGGATTACATAGTGCAATATGGAGTATGATTCACGAATGCAAACTCCTAACCACATTATTGATGCGGTAGCAGATTCCGGTAGCGAAAGTGACCTAGACAGCTTGAAAGACGGCTTAAGGTTAATGTAAAGCAACGATCTCCAACAAAAGATGGCAGCACTACCTCCATATATGTCTAATATATTTTTATCTTTACACGAAATTTCAAAGCTGCTCCTACAAATTCAAGTCTAGAAAGTTCTAACTTTCAGGGAAGAAAGTTCATACCCAATTCAATAGTTCGATCAATGCCGATTTTTATTTTCGTTTCTCTTCATTGTTGAAATCGCTTGATTGTTGTTGTGAATATTAAAACCGATAACAATGAAGTCCTTTCAACAATGAACAAAAAAGAAAATTAAAAATCGCCATTGATTAAGCTCTTGAATTGGTTATGAACTTTCTTCCCTGAAAGTTTGAACTCTCTAGGCTTGAATTTGTAGGAGCAGCATTAAAATTTCGTGTAACAGTAAAAATACATTAGACATATATGTATGGAGGTAGTGCTGCCATCTTTTGTTGGAGATCGTTGCTTTACATTAACCTTAATAAACTATAGAAAAGCATGAAGATATCACTTTCTGCAAAAATTGACTAAATGGGTTTTGGTATCTGACTCGTCAATTGCAGATCATGCTGACACAACGTAAGGAAGCTATACATAAACACATACATGATTCACCTAAAGAAGCTACAATTGATAAGCAAATAAAACGTGTAAATTTAATTAATATGCCACAAACAGAAAAAAAATATATATACAGTAAGAAGAAAGTGATTTCTTTGGAAATTTTAGTTTTAATGAAGAAGATACTGATACTGATTCCAGCATGACTGAAAATGAGCAAACGAAGGAATTAAAACTAGAACAGGTGTCAATACATCGAAGGTGAGAGATTAACTAAAGTGCGGGTCACATGGCGATTGAATAATTGTATTATAGGTCAGAAATGTAGACCTTATAAAGAGCATATTTGTATGTGTGAATTTTGCGATTAAGTGGGAACTAAGACAATTAAGTGATGACTTTCTGCAACGTAATATAACTTAATACCAATCGGATTTGTTTTGAGCTTAGGCAGTTAGCCTATGTTAGGCTTGATGTTTGAATAGCGTCATTGAAAAATGAATATCAAATTGTCCTTTATTTCTGAGGGGGAATCAGTTGATGAGTTTATTAATTGGACTATATTAGGTAGATTTCGAAAAAATATCTACCTATTGAGATCGGTATGATATCAAAGTGTATATATATATAATATTAACACGCTAGCGGCCATAATTTTGAAGATATTTGAACCAAATTTTTATATGTTGCTTCTAGGCTTAGTAGCTCGGTTAAGTTCGTTAATAGCCAAAATCGGTCGCCATCTTGGATCCAAAATGGCCGCCGAACCCATTGTTGTATAGAATACACAGCCTAAACGGCTGCAGCTGGAAATATCAAATTTTGTAACACGGTACATTATCACTTGTATGTTACTAAAAAATTACATGATATATCCAAAGACGCCATCTTGGATCCAAAATGTCAAACCTAAAAATACATTTTCCACACCGTTTGAACTAGAGAAACGAAATTTGGCATAAAGGTGCATTATGACGAGTAGCTTAGGGAAATATCACAACATTTGGGAAAAGTCGCCATCTTGGATCCAAAATGACCGCAAAAAAAAACATTTTGCACACCGTTTGAGCTGGATAAATGAAATTTTACTTGAAGTTGTACTATCACAAGTAGGTCACGACAAAATAAGAAAACTTTCAAAAAGTCGTCAACTTGGATCCGAAATGGCCGCCCCAAAAACCCAATTTCCAAATCATTGAAGGTAGAGAAACTAAATTTTCTTTGAAGTGTATGACCAAGAGTAGGTTATAATAAATGGGGCAAACCTCCGCTTTGGGGGCGCAGACCCCCGTGGGAGGGTGCAGATGGGCACCATGGTGGTGTAGTGCTGCAGGGAGATTTTGGTTAAGATAAAGAAGGCACATATATATGTATGTATATATATATATATATGAGCTCCTGCGTAGCCTAGTCGGTAGCGCGCTCGACTTCAGTGCGAGCGGTCCCGGGTTCGATTCCCGATGGGGGCTCAAATATTTCGGTGTTGACCCAGCATCGTGAGGACAATTGGGGAGCTGCTGTGAATAAAAGACAGTGGCGATCACAGTGAGAGCTTCGGCTCTCCTCTCCCAACCCGTCTGGTCAGCGTGGGAGCAGTAGACCAACTCCTCCCTTCGGGGAGAGGCCTCATCCACTAGTGGATTGAATATGGCTGTGATTTATTATTTATATATATATATAATAAATCACAGCCATATTCAATCCA
>JAGDQP010055355.1:0-11302 GCA_022664845.1 Lepisma saccharinum
GCGGCAAGGAGTTGGCGGCCCGCGTGTCATTTTTTGTTTGGGCGGGATCCCACTGTCGGACCGCACGAGTGCATCGCAAAATAGCCGCACTCCCAGCAAACGACGAGCTCGTGACAACTAACCGCCAGTACATATCTATACTGGCGGTTATCGCTCTGTACCCGACGGCGGACCGAGACCATCGACAACAAATTGTCATTGTTGATGACTTTTTATCGTAATATTTTGAGTTATTGCGTAAACGAATCTCTTGTGTTCTGAAACACACATTTAGATATAGATTCTGAATGTTTCAAGTACGGTCGTGGATCTTAATTGAAACAAGTCTTACGTGTAACACTTTTCTAATTGAGAACTCTATGAAGGCACAAATAAATCGCTTGGAAGATACTAATTTTGTTAAGCGGATTAATATGAGAAGTTTAGTATAAAGATAATGGAAGTCTCCGGTTTTGCAGTTTATAAAGGAGAACTAGAAGTCATATACACTGTAAACCATAGTGATTATTAGGCTCAAAGTTTTAGACATTCTTAGATATAATAAAAAGAAGTTTTCTAAAAAAAACTGGAATGAAATTAATAATCAAGTTTTATTTAAGAAGCTGAGTTGCCAACCCTTCAAAGTGAACAAGTCTTAAAGACAATGAAAGTGTTCTTCAAAACAGATCCTACTTTCAAAACTCTGATCAAGTTCTGTTTCAGAACTGGATTTGTAAATTTCAACTAACGCTCTGGGAATCGTATTATTTAAAATCCAGTCCTTTCTAAGCTATTCCTCGAGATAAAATGCCCTTAGGTTACTTTTAAATGGTAAAAGAATAATACATTTACATAGTAATGATTCAGTATCTCAAAATTGATAAAATTATAGTTGGCTTTGATATAAACTCTTTGATACCAAATTCCCAATTATGAGAATTGAAGTTGTACCTTGCCTTCATGTATAGCAACAGTGGGAGAGATCACACACTTTTATTATTTTACGAACACATCGCGTGGTTAAGCTACTGGCTGAAGTTATTGATAGCAATGCGGTTACAGGCAAAGTTCTGACAGTTCCAAAAACAATACGAAGTAGAAGAAAGCTCTGAAAATGGTCTCCTCTGTTGATCCTGCATGAAAAGCGTTCCCATATCCACCACTATAATATGGTAATGTTCCTGTGTTTATGTAATGCGCTTTATAGGTAGAACGAAAGGATATACGGTATTATATTTTCTCACAGAAGCAGTTTACTAAAAAATGAACAAGAATGAAATGCGTTAATACACAGACCATGATTGTGAGCGAGTTTAGAGTAAAACTTAATGCCTTTTTCTTCTTTAGGTTTCTACGCCTCAGAGAAGTAGGATCATATTCTGCACCGTCCCGTTGTAAACTGTGTGCTAAAAGGAATATACACAAGTCCGCTGCAAGTGTGTGCCTGAGTATGAACCAGTTCGTCGCAGCTGTGTACAAGTTTGTGTTTTAGGAAGACACAACAACCCGTTCCTAACTGTGTGTGTCAGGTGAGGAAGAAAGCGTACCATTCCGTTTGCAAACTCTGTACGCAAGAAGGTGCTTTGATCCCTTGCTAGCCGTAAGAGGATATGATAGAGAGAGACGAACACCCAGACGAGAAGTGATGTTAGTTGCATAATTGTTTTGATGTTTATAGGATCCTTTTGGGGTGTGATCCTCTAAGTCCCTCCTTCTGCTGTGCCAACTTCATCTAGCTGCCACTCCATCTACGTTTCTTGATTGAACTGCTGTCGTCGTCTGCGTGATGTTTCCGATGATTTTTTGTCTCTTACTACTTGTTTACGCTTTGATGGTTGTAGTACACATTTCCTTACAAAATGCCAAACACATAATTTACCATTTGATTATGTCTTGAATGAGTGGCATATTCTCTCAGACATGCGGATCATTATATGTCCCCTTTTTTGAAAAAAAGTAGAGAGACAAAAATGTGAATTATTGGAGAAATATTTTTTCATTCTATTCACACATTGAAGATTTGGACACTGTGCACAGATATTTTTACTAAATATTTTACTTGTAAAAATATATAGTGAACACTGTAAACACTAGGGCTTGGAATAATTTAGAATACGATCAATAAACTACCTTCCCGAAAAGAAAGACTGTTAGGCACTGGTTGTATTATCTCCTTTGAATGGAATACAAATAGCGCATTATTTCACCGGAGCATGCAGAATCAGTCAAAACGTCGTTGTCTTCCTCAAGACAGTGAAACATATTTATTTGCACTTAGTTTGTTAATATTTAAATACGATGTCGTTAATAGTCTGTGTGCACAATGCACTGTCCGTATTATTAACCAATTGTATTTCTGTGGAGAACGAATGTTCAATGTTAGCGATGGCATGTATGGTTTTATTGCTAGTATGTATTATCAACTGCGAAAAAATGTTCGTGAAATATTCACTGTTCGATTGAAAGTATTATTTACCTCGTACAGTATATATTCAAATAAAACTGTAAGAAAATTACCTAGCATCAAGTTATAAAACAATAACAAAAATAGCTACTCACTATTAAAGCCTCCAGAACAACCGTTTCTAGAAAGATAGAGTTCGTCAGGCTTGCGGCTTCTTCATACGATAATATATAAAGCACTAAATAATATTTATAATAACAAAATGTATCAATATAAGAATGACTAATGCAACTGCTGGCCAATAAATTATTGTGTGAAGGTTAAGATAAGAGAACTTGCTAGGTAATTCATTCTTTCGTGATCCTTCAGGATTTTGAAAGACGTCACAGATCTTTGTCGAGTTTGTAAACTGAACGTTAAATTTAAATATAAATTTTCAGGTAAAATAAAATATTCAATTTCTTAGTCAGTAGTTTGCCTGGTCGGTAGATTCAGATCTTTTTGAAATAATTTTATCATATTACTGATACTTGAATAAATGAATTTAAAGGAATTGGTTCTTTCTTGGTTGTCAATTGATTGTGCATGCGCAAATTGTTTTCATTTCCTCATTTCTCTGATAAAAATATCCCTTCCGTAACATATAATATAGTTTGAAAAGATTTGCTTGTATGAAGTATTGTAGAAACTCGGTAGATTGTGCTGGTGTTTGCTAGCTTTGTCTGTGTCGGCAAACGGTGAGTAAAGATTATCAAATCAATTCACTGTAGGTACGATGTTCTGTTTCAATAGCAAATATGCATTTGCTGAGTTTTCATGTATGGTTTTGAAAATATGAAACTGCAGTAGCTAATATCTGTTTCCTTGTTGAAATTTGATTGTTACTGTTCAGAACTTTATAGTTTTATGCGGTCGATAGAAAACATCTGTTTTGGTTGCCTGTAACATGTCGGGAATCGACTCTGGAACTTTCTGGCAGACCCTTCTGGCGTTTTGGGAAATAAACAAATGTCAAGTCTAATTCAGAGAACTCTGCTTGTACGTGATTACTGTCAAGGAACTTTTAATGTTTGAGTTGGTGTTTGTGACCATATCTGGCTGCCATTTGGCAAATTTTAGATATATCCTCTCGTGATATCTGTGTATGTAAAGTTGCGGGCCCAACTGATAATATAAAATGAGCGTAGTCCGTACCCTATCATCAAGAAATATGGTGGTTCTTTACATTTGTTTGAATCGAAATATTATAAGCAAATACGGCCTGTGATACGACAAATACGGATTTTCCGGTCAACTGTTCATGTTTTGTAGTACATAAATTTTTTAATTGATACCTCTGCGAGCCATGAACGAGAGTTAACGTAAACAGGACTAAATTTGAGTTCAATATTATAATTCTGTGCTAGTTTTTCATTGCATGGCTTATCTGCGGGATCGATTCCAAAATTATACTCTTTGCAGATTCATATCGTAGAGTGATCTCGTCCTGAATAAATTTAGTTATCGTGTCTGCCGATATGATGTCAACTATTTTGGCAACATATAGCGGATTCCAAATTTGATGGGTATATGCAAAAATTGTCTCGAGTTACCTACTGGAATTACCCTTAAATTCGAAGACAAATTATTCACCAATCTTACCTATTGGATGATGTAAAATTTCTTCCTGTTATAGTAGGTATTTTTTAAAATAATTTTCAGAGATTACACAACTTGATTTTATACCCTGAAAAGGATTTCATATTTGGTAGATAATATTTCTGTAAACATAATTTGTAGACTTTACCAAATCCCATGTCTTCACTTGTAGAACGAGAGTGGATGTTCAAAAAACAATGGTCTCGGATCGACTCAGGAATACATAAAAGGAAAAACTCACCACGATCAGGATTTTTCTGTTTTCTGTACCGAATGTCATCTTTTAAGCAATATAATTTCGACACCTCCATTGCTGAACGTATAACTGGATAGAAATCAATTGGTGCATTTATTACGTCGAAAAAGAATCGGTTAGCTCTCCGTGCGTTTTTAGAGTTTAGGCTGGAAAAATGCCTTGGGTATACAAAACATTGTCTTCTGATGTATTGCTACGAAAGACTAGGTCGTCGCTTAAATTCTTGACGAAGTTTATCTTCTTATTACTATTGGTGGCATTTTTCATATATTCTTTTTTCTCTTTTACTTCTTGATTTTCCTGTGATGGTTTTTGACTTCTGAACGTTTATCTAAACTGGAGAACAAGTCGACCAATTGTTGTAGGCTTGCTTTATGTCTAAAGGTGAATTCGTAGTGCGCTTGAAATGCATTGTATATTTTCCTACTCGGTCTGGCTGATTTTGTAGATTTACCAGACATTTACTGTCATAGCGGTGGTTTAGGAAATAGTACCTGAAACAGCGCACCCTGTAGATAATTGATACTAGCTCCTTCATGCAGGTCATCGCAAGTTGTTCGCTTTTAGAAAACCTCATACTAGAGTAGACAACCACTTTATCCGCTTCCGTTTCAGGGTTGTAATTTGTCAGGATTACTGGAACTGGGAGGCGTCACTGTAGACATGTTCTTCCAGGTTCTAATCAAAATGGTTTAATAATAATGCATTCAAAATATTATATTTTAACTTTCCAGAGAGATGGTCTAATTCTTCGATCCATTTGAACTTGTTGCCTAAACCTTGGATTGTTAAAAGGACTCGACTTTCGAGGAAAAGTGCTGTACATGACTCCAAATAAACGAGGAAACTTCGGGAAAACCTTTAATTTGACGTTTCGTTCGTGGGAGTTTAAAATTCTTTATATTTTCTTGCTATTTTAGGTGAAATAGATATGTGAGAACTTGATATACAGTAGCGCAGGACGTCAAGCTTTGTAAAAAGCAAATGGGCCTTACGAGATGGGGTGCGAAAGTCATGTTATCATAAGCGTTTGAAAAGCTTTTTCTAAATGTTCTAATTATTCTTCCGGTGTGTATTCACTAACCACCAAATAATCTGCAAAACTAATAATCGTATTTAGTAGGTCTTCTAACAATATTGTATTGACTATGGACAAAGCATGTGCGGAATAAACGTGGCCGATCACTATTCTTTGAAACTGAAAAGTTGTTCCCCTATGCGGAACTTCAAAATTCATGTATTTCCATGAGCCCGGATGCAATATAATTTGAAGGTATGATACTGATATATCTACGGTGCTGATTAGAGTTTTACCACGTATGCTCGAAAACACATTCTGCATTTTGAAATGGTAAAGATAAATACTTTGGAAATGTATTACCGTCCGGTAAATTTAGTACCAGACAGAAGCGTTAGAGACTTCTTTACTATCAACAGAGATGAAGAATAGTAGTTTGAAGACGCTTCTAAGATAGTTTCGGCTTTGAGATGCTCTTGCAATTCCGAATAGATATGTTCCCTAATGCCCATGGTGAACTCTTATGAAATGTTTCTGTTTTATCGATCTTTATACGGGGCACATAGCCGAAAACTGAGAGATCGAAAAGTTTTTCAGTGTTACTTAATCTCTCTTCAATTTCCTGTTTTGTACGATATATGTAAACATTATCGAGTCACTCTCTTTTGGTCTGTTATTTTGAAAGTAATCCCTCTAAATTCTGGTGGGTATACACATTTGCCGATTTTGTTTAGAAATTGTATTTTTCTAGAGGTTTTTAATTACTAAAATAGTAAATTCATGAACAGGCATTCTGAATGATAAATCTACAAGAACATGTCTGTCACGCAATATTTGAAGATATCTAACATAAAGAGATGGTGACTGTTTTCTTCTGTTCCATTGACTCTAACAGGAAGAAAGTTATTTGATTTAGCAGGAAATTTTATATGTTTTGTAACGTAGACATCTACTGACACCTGTAGTTTGATTAGATTTACAGCAGCATGTGAAATGCCTCTTTCTTATTTTTATATGCAGGGATATCATGGTTTCTTCGCTTTCTTATAAAAAGTGATTTTATTTTGCTGGGTGAAAAATTCGTTTTCAGTTTTTTTAAAATAACCTACCCAAAAATTGGATTGTAATCTCCATGTTCAATTGTTCTGAAGTAATGAGAATACATTGTATTGACAATCTGGAATTGTATCAATGCTATGTAATTTAGTTTCAGAAATTTACCAGCTATTCCGTTAGCGTGCGTTACAAAGGAATTAACTTGCATTTCTTCGTTGGTGGAAATTTGGACCAAAAGCTAATGCTAGAGGCTGTATCTATTATAATTGGTATTGAATTATCGTTTACTTGAACTGGAATTAAAAGCTTATTTTATGTGTCCTTTGAAACTGTTTCTTTTTCCGGAGTTACTATCTGACCCTGGAGTTTCTATAAATGTTTGACTTGAACTCTCGGTGATTCAGAAGTGGTAGATTCTTGGGTGAAAAGTTCAGTATACCCTTAACCGATTGTCCTTGGGTCTTCTGATTACATTTAAGCTTTTTGACTGGGCCTTGGCAGATCATTGGGTTCTCTGGCTTTCACCTCTCTCGTCTGCGCCCTCAGATCCTTGGATTTTGGTGCCTGGGGCTTACTATTTAGTTACCCGAATCTTGATTGATTTTTCTTTGTGAGGATTTTCAGTTGTAGAGTTTGTCTGAATCCATTAGGTCTTGAGATCGCATTAAGCTGCAAATATATTTGTTAATAGGTTTGCTATGATGTACAGTATCTATGACAGCAAAAGGATCTTGTTGCATGTTTCTGAGAATTGAGTTATCGATAAGATATTGCTTATACACCGGATAATGAGGAAGTTGAGTGTTATTGCTTGGAGCAGAAGGCGTTTGTTGTATGTTTTTTGAAAATTAAGATAGTGATTGTTTAGCTTTTGGAAACCCGAATTTTGACAAAAAAGGCGTATGCATTGATTGGGAAATTAGTTTTCGACTGTTGCAAGGTTGTAAATTTGGTACATGTTGTCAAAATTTGAAAATTAGGAATTTGTGAGTAAGGGTTTGCGAAGGTTGGGTTCTGTAAACTTTGTTCCATTAATGCTTGAAGAGCTTGTGAACGTTCCACAAATTCTCTCTTTTTCAACAGCTCGTTTGATTTCTCCAGAGGATCAAGTTTGTTCTGTAAATCACGTATATGGTTTTCCAGTGCTATGTTTTTAGAAAATGTGTTTTTAATCCTAGTGATAAAAAGTGTATCTTTCTTCCTCGTTTGCTTCGGGCAAATTATGACGAATGGCACTTACCTTTCGAATAAAAAAGAAACATCTATAGACTCTTCTTGGTGCTATTTAACCATATTAATTTATATTTAGGTTTTTAGTGTGGAACCTTTGGTCGACAAATGTCTATAAGTTTATCTTTCAGCTGCTAATATGAAAGTCTGTCATTAGCTTTTGGGACAGTAGTTAAAAATCATGTCTAGAGCTACACCTTGAAGATACATGGACAAAGCTTGTTTCTTTCTTACTGTTATCCCAGTTATGAAGTGTTGTCATATGTTCCTACAGCACCAAAAAATTGATCTGGGTCCTCAGCAACTTTACCTAAAATTTTTGTTAGATGGCGCAGGCTAATTGAGGGATTTGTAGCCATATTCGTGTGTCCGCTTGAATCACTTTCGCTATCAGAATTATTATAAAATAATTCAAGTGTGGCTACTATATCTTGTAATTCGAATCTATTATCTCTAAATTTTACGACTAAGTATCATCTGTAACCCTGAAAAAACAACATGAAACATACCTGACGTAGAAAATGTCCTTGTTGAAGTCGAAAGGGAAAAATGCTTAAGAAGAATTGGTCAATATATAGACACTTGATACTTAATTTCGCAATTGTAGTACAGAGATCTGTTCTGAGGAAGGTTCCCTTTTGGGCGCTTGATTAAGCACTGTCAAAAATCAGGATTCCATCACTCAATATTTTCGGTCGTTCCGTAGAAAACCATAGATGTGTGTGTGGGGGGTGGGGAAGCCGTGTCCAAACGTTGGTCGCATCTACCACGTAATGTTCCTGTGTTTATCTGATGTGCTTTTTAGGTAGAACGAAAATATATACGGGATTGTGTTTTCTCCCAGAACCAGTTTTACTAAAACAATTTACAAGTATAAAATACGTTAATATAATAACCGTCGAGGGCCGGAATTATGAACGAGGAAGCGTACCAGTCCATTCCATACTCGGTACGCAGGAAGTTGACTCGACACGTTGCTAGTCGTAAGCGGATAGGATAGAGAGAGGCCATCACCCAGACGAATAGCGATGTTAGTTGCATAGATATCTGGATATTTATAAGATCCTTTTGGGGTGTTGTCCTCTAAGTCCCTCCTTCTGCTGTGTCAACTCCATCTGGTTCCGAATCCAACTCCATCTTTGTTTCTTGATCAAACTACTGTCGCTGTTTGCTTGATGTTTGCGATGGCTTGTGTCGCTTACTACTTGTTTTCCTTATGATGTTTGTAGTACACATTTGCTTATAAAGTGTAATACACATATTTTACTATGTGTTTATGTCTTGAATGAGTGGCACGTGATATAATATTTAATGCAATCGTGTGAGTAGCAGATATATGTATTGAATATTACTGTATCGTGTTAACGTAAAGTAAGACTTGTATTAGGTAACTTTCTAGTGATGATATTCAGTGTTTTTCACATTAATAGAGCATAAGGTTTGACGGCTTTAATCTACAAGTAGCGTAACTTAGGTAGTTCGAAAACAAATAAAATACTTATTTTCAAAGCGTATTAGCGCGGAAGATAGATCAGAAAGGTAAGAAAAAAAATAATCTGATAATATCTTCCGATCACGCGAAACGTCTAAATATTCCAAAAAATGAGGAATTCTTTGCTTCATTTTAGTTTTAAAATATTTATCTCTTGTAATATTTTAGACGTACAATAGTGCTGAAAAGTTGCAACTGGCAGCGAAAAGAAAGGAGAAATAGTTAAAATTAGGCATCTCCCTATCGCGTACGTGTCATAAAGTTCACAAAAAATGAAAATGTTTAGTATTTTTCGTAAATTGTAAAAATATTTGTTATTTGATATTTGAAGACTTATGGTCTTCCAGGTATAATACATGCCTTGATGATATTTTATCAAATAAAAGTTTTACAATAATTTAATATTTATTGTTTATTTCATTGTAATGTGAGACCCGGAACCCCGTCCTTTCTGATCATACTATCGTGATGGATACTCTTTAATTTGTATATGTAATAAAGGAGGTTCCAGCTCTTTCTTTTTCTAGTGATATAAGTGTACCAGCTTTATCTTTTTCTAGTTTTGTTCTAGCAGTTTGATGTTTTTCCCAATTAACTTTACTGTTTTGTCCAATGAATAATTTTGTGCCCATATGTTTACCCATGAACTTGTTTGTGTGTATCAACTTTTCTCAGAGTCTCAGTATCTTATTTTCCATGATCACGGTTTTAGTTGTCTGGTTTTACCTTCTCTCTATTTTCGGCAGTTTTATTTGTTTGTTATTCTGTTTGAGGAAGTTTCCATTGTTTATGGACTTTTGCTTTTCTCATTCGGTTCTAGTAATCAGAGTTTGCGTAAACGGACTTTTTGTTATTCAGTTTACGTGGTCCCCATTACATTGTTTTGTGCCTTAAAACAGCTACTTTTGTTGTCTTTATTGCCTCTATTTTTCTTTGTTTAGTTTGTTTGTGTTGTGGATTGCATAGAGAATTCCCAACAATTGTTCACTTGTTGGTAATCACGGCAGGTGCAATTATATGTTGACATAGGCAAAAGGTATTGATTGTTCCAGTAACTGTACCTTTTTTGTACAATTTCTTCTTTCCACTAAGTCTAATGAAGTTATTAGATTTAAACCAGCAGTCCCAAGTTTAGTGTTAGAAGTAGTGGGAGGCGTACTTCACAGTTGCAGCAGAAGTCGTTAAAATTGGATTGTTGTCATTTGCAACATTTATGCTGAGATGCAACATTTTATGTAGTGTCGTCAAGCCTTTTGAAGTTCAATTGATTATTTTAGGTAGGCGATTCAAATTTCCATATGTGTTGATATCAAATTTCCAATTTCCATATTTCCATATGTATCTTGTTTTTTCATTACTTTTGTGGAGAGTCAGTTTTCTATTTTTAGTTACATGGTAGTTTCACTATTTACAAGATTTTAACAATGTTTTGGTTAAGCATTATATTGTGCTATTCTAGTCATTCTTATATTAAGGTGCATCATGGCCTTCCTCTTGTTGTAGTAAATTAGAAGCTTCTGTTGTTTTCTCGCTTGAGTTAGTTGTTCACTACGATTGTATCACTTGTTACTAGCTCCACATTTAGTAATACATTTTTCTAAATGTTATATATTTCTAGTGGTAGTTTCCCGTTTCTAATAGTGTTTTGGCTCTAAAAGAACCTGCGGACAAGTACCTTTTCGTATGTTATAAATTATTATGTGTAGTACAGAGAATTTGATCAGTTTTATATAAGGGATTGCACGGCGTAGCAACAAAACTCAGTTTTAAACCTACGTTTCGTGTTTGCATTTGCGTTGTGCTACATAGTGCTTCAACAAGATGTTTATTGTGCCTCAGCTTGCTGAGTATTTCCTGAATCCTTTCTGATCGTCTCTCAACGTGTAGTTGGACCAAGCGAGTGCCAGTTACCTCCTGCTTCCTAGCTGGGCAATATGTGTGTGGATTATCCTTAATTATTTGTTTTCAGGGAACCATCTCAAACGGGAAACCATACAAATAGACAAAAGGGAAATATAAAGAGATGTAACTAACGATACAAACTGGCACTCAAACGACCGAGATCAGAACTTTGATGGGTGACCAATAAGACAAATTGTCACCCCATGAGGACAAACTTAGAATACTAGAAATTCTAACTACAGTAACTACCACAGGACACCTGAAACCGTCATCCACAAAGACCGGAATACCAAGATAATAGAACAGTACCTAATGAAAACAGACTTT
>JAGDQP010055357.1:0-13157 GCA_022664845.1 Lepisma saccharinum
TTTTAGGATCCCCACCACCCTTATAGCTTGAGGATCATGAACCTTGCTACCTCGCGCCAAGTTCCTTTAGTCCTGTTACATGCTGTCACCAAGGAACTTGGCTCATCCGTCTCCCATTTCACACCTTTTTAGGGCTAAAGAACTTGGCTCCACTTTTTGCACCTCTGGTGTTTTTGTTCGGATTTCACAGCTTTTTGTAGGTGTATAATATATATACTCGCTCTCTCGGCCTCGTTTAGGTCCTCGCCCCCCGTAGCTGGCTGCGGCCTTAACTTCGAGTTTTTGGGTACTTACGCCCCTTTATCGTAACCACTCTCCAGGACACTGTGCTTCCATGTTGCAGATTTTTTCCCATACCCACCACCCGTGGGAATGAAATATTTATTGAAACATAGGGAAGCTTTGCCATATTTATTGTAACCTACTTGTGATGATACAGCAAATTTGCTTCCTGCTGGCGGCCCTAAAATCCACCACCACCAACCCTAAGGCTCGAACATTATCTGATGTTTTGCTCGGATTTCACAGCTGTTTATACGTGTATATATATACTGGGTTCGCCTCGCTGGGTGTGCTGCCCCAGAATTCCGTGTGCGCCCCAACTTCAAATTTTTAGGGTTACGCCCCCTTTATTGTGATCAGACTTTCTGAGGACAGCGCCCCATGCTGTGCAGACCTTTTCCCATATCGCCTCGGGGGCTGCACCCACATAGCGGTGGTTTGATCGATTTATTGAAACATTTTCGTGATGGTACACCTTCATACCAAATTTCGTTTCTCTAGCTTCAGTGGTTTGGAAAATGGTATTTGGGCGGCTATGTTGAATTAAAGAAAACGATTTTTAAAAAGTTTTCTTATATTGCCGTTACCTACTTGTGATGGTACACCTTCATACCAAATTTCGTTTCTATAGCTCGAATGGTGTGGAAAAAGTTTTTGTGCGGCCATTTTGATCCAAGTTAACAACTTTTTCAAAAATGTAAATTATTCCTAAACTACTCTTGTTAATACACCTTTATGCCAAATTTCGTATCTCTAGTTCAAACGATCTGAAAAATGGATTATGAAGTCAGCCATTTTGGATTCAAAATGATGTCTTTGCAGATATTTTGTAATCTACTAGTGATGATATACCGTCATACTTCGGAATTTCATATTTCAATTTTTAACATCTTGTTTCTTACAGAACCTCAAAATCGCTGATTTCACAATAAACTCTTGTTCCTGTATAACATGCTGACGGTTTGTGACACGTGGAACTCGGCTGCATGCACTGCCGTACGTGTTGATACTCCCCTCGATTCGCTCGCGTCGCTGCGCCAAGAATCCCACGGCAGGCCGCGCATCGAACTTGAGGAGTTTGGAGGAACTGCGTCTTTTTATCACAACCAAAATCTGCAGTGCACTGCGCCACATGATGCAGATATTCCCTCATACTCCAGAGCGCCGCGTCCGAATGGGGAAACGTCCATATTCTGCCTGTATAACATGCTCCTGCCAATGCTAACGTTTGTGACGAGTAAAACTTGGTGGGAGACGCAGGAGTATTGGAAGTTGGCGCGAGGAACTAGGCTCATCCATATTCCATTTCACCACTTTTTAAGGTTGAAGGAGTTGACTGGACAGTTTGCACCCCTGGTGCTTTTGCTCGTATTTCGCAGCTTTTTACACTTGTGTAATGTATATACTCGCTTCGCCTCATTGGGGCGCTGCCCCCAGAATTCCAAGATGGCCTCGCTGGGGAGCACCCCTTTATTGCAATCAGGCTCCAGCTGGGAACTGTAACCTAGTAGGGGAGACGAGCCGAATTTATTCTAACCTACTCGTAATGGTACACCTTCATACCAAATTTCGTTTCTCTAGCTTCAGCCGTTATAAAGTGGGGCTTAGGCGGGCATTTTGGATAAAAGATGGACACATTTTTAACGTTTTCTTATATTTTCGTGACATACTCGTGATGATACACTGTCATACCAAATTTCATTTCTCTATCTCGAACGATGTGAAAAATGGTATTTCAGCTGCCATTTTGAATCAAAGATGGTGACTTTTTTAAAACGTTGTTATGTTTTCCTAAACTACTCTTGATAATACATCATTATGCCAAATTTCGTATCTCTGGCTCAAGCAGTTGGAAAATTGATTTATGACGTCCGCCATTTTGGATCCAAGATGGCGTCTTTAGAGATATTTTGTAATATTTTCATAATCTACAAATAATGTTGTACTGTCAAACTAAATTTCATTATTCTAGCGGCAGCCGTTTAGGCTGTGTATTCTTTAAAAGTTTAGGGTTGGCGGCCATTTTGAATTCAAGTTGGCGACTTTTTCAAATTTTTAAAAAGTTTTCTTAATTTGCTATCAATGATGTAGTTTCATACCAAATTTCACTGTTCTATCTTTAGTCATTTAGGCTGTGTATTCTTTGAAATTTTAGGTTTGGCGGCCATTTTGAATCCAAGATGGCGACCTTTTCAAAATGTCGGAATTTTTCCTTTATCTACTTATCATCCTCTACCTTCATACCAAATTTCATGTTTCTAGCTTACTCCAAACACCCTAAACAATATGATGAGTGAGTCAGTCAGTGAGTGAGTGAGTGAGTGAGTGAGTCAGTTAGCCTAAAATGTGCAATTTCAGGGGTCCACAACTAGAACATAGTTTGAGATACGAATATGAAATTTTGTACATCTGCACATATTTACCATATCTCCTTAACGGCAGAAGCTCATATTCCTATCTTTAACATCTTTTTTCTTACGGGGCCCCCAAATCGTCGATTTTGCCATAAACTCTTGTTCCTGTATAACATGCTTCTGGCAGTGCTAACGTTTTCTGACTTGAAGAACTTGGCTCATGCACTGCCGTGCATGTTGATAGATTTGTGATGTTAAACTTGAATTATCCTGGAATGTAGATAATCCCGCAATACAAGTCCTTGTAAGCATTTCAAAGAACTGGTTTTGGAGAAAAAATATCGAGGATTCCGTGCTAAAAGGGGGTAAGCGATAGATAGAACGAACTGAGATTTTGATGTTCACATGATCATTGTTGTGTCCTCCATCAACTTCCTTAAGGAATTTAGATCATTCAATGATCATCAAAATCTCAATTTTGTTCATATTGTCCTTTACCTAGTTTTAGCACGGAGTCCTCGACATTATAGGAGTCCTATGGGTTATTTTCATCCTCGAATGTTATGCAACAGGATTCGCCACTTGTGTATGCCTGGTTGAGAAACGCAAGGCGTTTAAATACTTCATAGTCCAAAAAGAACGAAATTCCCATGCTTATCCATTGTTAGAACTGTTGGTGCATTATTGCCAACTTTAAAAGAACATCTCAAATATATAAGGAGAAAAGTGAGGAATATTTTCATTGTTTAAGGTTATCACTAGAGCTTGGAACTTGATGAAATGTCATCTTTCTTCCTGAAGGTTTGGGAACGATATTGATTGTAATAAAAAGTCATTTCACCTTAAACTGGAGAAAAAATAGTTTACAAGTTTCACAGATACAAACACGTTGAAACAAAACAAGATTGCTCAGGATTGTAATAACTTACTCAAGAACAAGAGATGTCAGGTGTCAGGTTAGGTCACGTGAGAGGCAAAGAAATGAGAAAAAAATGGTTGCAATTGAAAGAGAAGCACAACCTAAGGAATTGAAATAATGAAATATCAAATTATTTTCCAACCCCCAACCCTCTGTAGTGGACGAAAACATTCTTTTCTCCTTGTCTCGCTAGAGTAGATATTCTCAAACGGTGGTCAATGACAAAGTTCTAAGATAAGTGGTCCGTAACATTTTCTGTAAAAAAAAATATTTGTAACACACTGTAATTAAAGTCTAAGATAAGCGGCTATCATGTAAAAGTCAAGGAATTTATTAATTAGTTAATATTGCTAGCAGCAAAGTTTCACATTTCGATCCCAAAACTATAGACTCCAGTGACAGGTAATGTGACGTTTCAAGTTTCCTCCTTTTGTCCATTCTAATAACAATGTGAGGTTTAAAGAAATTTTGATCTAAAGGCTGGAACAGTCACTAAGGATCTTCTGATAATTGGTGAATTAATAATTTTATTGCTTGAAAGAAGACATTGAAATTTATATATATTTTTTTCAAATGATCCATGACGAATAATTTTGAATGTTTAAAACATATTTCCACTTAAACACAGATTGATTTTTTATTGGCGACTATGTCAGTATTTTCATCCCCCCAATCCGTGAGAAATCTCGATCGCTGAACTCTTGTCTGTTTAGTGCATTGTGCGAAGAAATAGGGAAATCTGTACAAGAATGTGCTTTTCCACGCCAAATTATAGTGGTTGTCAAGAGAGAGAAGACCCTTGCAAAAGTTTTCAAGTTCAGGGATAATATCTAGGTCTGAAGCTCAGTGGTAGAGTGTTGGTATAGTATTCGAGAAGTCGTCGGTTCGATCCTGACTGAGGTCTTTTCAGGATTTTTCCTGAGACGCCCTAGGCAAATGCCGGATGGCACCTTCAACACAGATCCTAGCCAAAACCTTCTCGAATCCTTTCCCCTTCCCTATCCCGGCCTGAGCATGCAAGCTATAAATAAAATTCAATTCAATTCTTTCATGATATCAAGTAAGAGAATCTCTTTTCTATGATTTCAAATGTCTGGTGTAAGTGGCAAATCTCAGCCATATTTTCAGCATCATGAACTTTAGCTCTGTCGCTTTGTGGGATCCATGTAACCATTTTGAAAGTACAAGATAAAACAAAATCTTCCTACACAAAAGCGAACTCTGAAGTAAACGGCTTGGTTGTGGGGCATGATTCACTTTCAGCATTTGTTTCTTTTCCAGTCTTCAGGGGAACAAATCGATGATGACTTAGTGCAATTATTTCAGACGGAAGATAACATACGTTCAGAGTCAGATGAAAGCAAGAAATTATTAGGAATCTTTTTTCAGTTCTACAACTGTGCTGAATCCTTTGGTCTCTCATTTCGTATGTGTGATCAGCTTATTGAATTGACATCTGCATCACTAAAAAGCTCCTCACCGGAAATCGAACCCAGGACCTCTTGATTACAAAGCAGCTAGCGTTACTACACACCCACAGGTTTCTGAAATGGAGAAAACAAATATCAAATTAAAAAAAAAAATCTTCCGGTTTTAGAGTCAGCAGATTTAAAACGGGTTGATCGATCAAAGTCCCTGCTCAAATCTGAAATAGTTTCTCTCCACACGTTTTGGCAAGGCACTAGCTTGCGTAAGGGACAGATGGAATTTTTTTTAATTGAGGATCAGATAAATTTGTGTCCAGCAGGGTTTCTGCCATACCCCTCAATGGAGGGTGTCATCCTTCCAAATCATCATAAAAAAACAAAACATTTTTACTGCCAAAAAACTATAGAAACCCTACAATACTCTACTTATAGAGGGCTATACCCCTAATTTTGACTTTACACTTTAACATTAACAATGGAAAATATTATTAACAATACTACACCACTAAACAAAGGTGAAATAAAGATGTTCTGCTGTTAACCGAGAATTAATTATTACAATAAACACTTGACTTACCACTCGTGCTAATTGTTTACATTTTCTGCTCCTTAATCTTACTGTTCAATTCCAAAACCCTTATCGCGTAATGGTTGCCCAAAGGATAATAATTAAACCACTAGTTCATGTCATCTGTTTCGTGATAATTCACTTGCGATAATTTCTTTGTTTGCGCTTCATGCACCGTTAAATAATTGGTCTTTATTTTTCTTCTTTTAGTACCCCCCCCTTCCCCTTGGAGCTTATTTGCAACATTTATCAGATATTCGATTTACCTCTGTTGACAGTAGATCAACTCCAGGATTGTTAATTGATTTATGGCTGACATAATTCGCATAAATAAGCTTTCTCTGGTCACTAAATTTATTGGTACTTTCATTGAAAAAAACTCAAAATAATTTAATACTGTTGCTTTCTAATATTAATCACTTTGACGTTACAACATGTGCGTGCTTGTGTCGCTTATGCGTTTGAAGGACGAAGATTAAATAAATCTCTTCCATGAGTAATTTCAAGAAGCATTGTAAATCAAACCTGAATCAAATCCGCGGATATGCACATAGAGAACATGACAGAATTTTCCGCAAACAGTTATGGTCAGCCCCCCCCCCCCCACTATGAAGGTGTCACCCCCCAAATTATTGACAACACCCCCCAACTTAATTTTTTTTGTGAATAAACTCGATAGAAACCGTCCAAAACTCCATTTATACCCTCCCAATTTTGACTTTACACCCCCCCACACAAACTGAAAATCCTGGCGTAAACCCTGGTATAGAGACCAAAGTGTGTTAAAATTCGGTGCGAGTCCATTAAACTCAGTAATTCGGAACTTAACGTTAAGAGAGTTCTTTCTCATAAACTCCTTTGCTAGCTATGGCCTAAGCTCGGCCAGTGTTCGAGGGACGGCGTCCCTTTTCAAGCACTCTGCCTGGAACAAAAAAGGGAAGCAAACGACCAGGAACATTTCAATGCCATGGAACATTCTTATCAGAGTGATCATTATCAAGACTGTACCCCCTTCAGTGCAGTTCACGATTGTAGCCAGTGAACTAGGAACTGGCTATTTAGAACGTTAGTAATTTCCACATGTTTCCCTCGAAAGGAACCGAGGGATTGTATCCCTCAGGTGTGCTAAGTTTCCAGAACACAAACACCTGTGGTGATGACTGATGAAAGCCAGATTTATGACCGGAAGCTCCCTGAGCAAGGTAAACCAATGATAGTTTGTCATTGCCTTCCACCAGATCGAGACGATACTCTAAAGATTTGACCTTCAAATCAAAGTGGAGTTCGAGCCACAACGTTTATGACTATAAAGAACACGGGACCTCTTGATTAGAAATTAATTATCGAAACCTTTTATTTTGATCATCGATCTCATTTATTTTAAATATGTAAAAAGAAGTCAGATGTAGTGTCATTTGAAAATTAAAATGGATGTTGAGTTGGCAATACTGTATAGTACATTGGAAGCAAGTGTTGTGATATTTTCTAACTAATTTCTCATACTGTTGACTGACATCCAAGGCAAGACCGTCTCAGAATAGATTTTTCTATCTCACCTAACACTTGTTCAGGTACCATCCCGGCATTTATCTATTGAAACGAACTGGGGTCAAATGAACATTTGGGAGATTGTGGTTTCGACCCCAGTGATTCTATTCGTCCTGTTGGAGGTTTTCTTGGTTTCTGCCGTTCGCACGAGGCAAATGTCAGGATGGAACCTTGAATAAATCTAGGACCAATTCAGTTATTCCGCCTGACCTCTCCTGTGGGGGGTATCATCCCCAAATTCTCGAGAACAACCCTAAAAATTATTTTTTTTTACGGCGAAAAATCATTAGAAACTGTTGAAAAATCCACTTACACCCTCCCAATGGGTGTAACACCCCCAAACTAAAATTCCTTGCAGAAACCCTGGGTCTATTTATTTCCAAATCATTCCCATTGGCTATTTATCTTATCGTTTTAGTAATTGTAGTTATTAATTTTGTTGTTCGTCTTTATCTGGGTTATAAATATCCTTATCAAGAGATATTTCGTTATGATCGAAGTTTGATTTCCAACAATTAATCGTAAAACGAAACAATATTCAGTTTCCAATAATAATTCGATATGAATGATACATGATTTTGAATTATATTGCGATATATATGAACGTCGTCTAATGAACGTTAAATATCAATAAATGAATTTTATGTGAACGAAACAAAATGCTCGATATTTGGAAATTCGTATCGATCTTTCTTCGATTCGTCTTCAATATCAATATTTGGCAATCGAGCAGATGTCGTAATTTTAATCCTGTCTGTATCCTAAGGTTGAATTTTCTCCGTGAGGCAGAGGAATAGAAGGTAATGTCCTCGCTTATTAAAATATGTGGATATAACTATATTGAGGCCTTGTATCCATAAGTTATTTAAAATAGGTTGACAAGGCTTATATATTTGACTTTATTGTAAAAAAAACACACAGTTAGAGTTACAGTTTCGTTTTCCTATCAACACCTTCTCCAAAAGTGTTGATTAGTGTTTCGTCTGAGGAAGTTTGTTAATAGAACAACGAAACTGTAACACTTACAGTGTGTTCTTACAATGAAGTCAAGTGCATAAGTCTTTTCAGCCGATTTTATTTAAGTAAAAAAAAAAGATTTCTTAGTATTAAAAAAAAAGTTCTTATCTGTGCACTGAGAAACGATTTTCTTAAAAATGAAATATGAGCATTTTCATTTGATTGAAAATGAGAATATGCGGGTTTCAAAAAAAAAATTCTCACTGATCTTATTTCCAAATCACTATGCTCTTATTTTTAATTATATAAAAATGCTGATGTCTCAATTCTAAGAAAATTGTTTCTCGGTGCACAGATGAGAACTTTTTTCTCAGGTCAAAGAAACATTCTTTTTTTTTTACTGTGTGGCACTAATACAAGTTTCATTCTCAGTCAAACTGATGATATACGATTGGTCACAAATGGTACACAGTTCGGATACAGTTATAGATACAGGTGGTAAGTCATCGTATTCCAAATTAAAGGTTCCTGGGTAGCCAGAGTTGGAAACTATGATATAGCGAGCAACATGAGAAACTAATTAATAAATAATTGATTTAACGGACGAATAATGTAAAATGTTGAGAAACTGTTAATCACTTCTCAACAATATTTGCAGAGTTCATTCAATGTTGAAAGAGCTTGATTGTTATTGGTTTAGATATTTACTACTACAATGAAAACTTTTCAACAATGAAAAAAAACGAAAATAAAAGATTAGCACGGATTAGAACTCTTGAATCGTAATGGACTTTCTTCCCTTAAAGTTTGAACTCTCTAGTCTTGAATTTGTAGGAGGAACATTGGAATTTCGTGCAACTTAAAAAAAAAGATATACGGAGGCAGTGCTGCCATCTATTAATAGAGACCGTTGCTTTACAGTAACTTTAAAGTGCAGTAGCTATTATGATAAGTTTGCACAAAGCCTTTGTGGTCTGGTGGTTACAGACGCAGACTTGCTCATCTAGACAGACGCACAGGTTCGATTCCTGTTAGCGACGATTCTGATAGGCTAGTCAGAATTTCGGTCAGTTTCAGGAGACAAATACCGGAAAGCATCTAAGATAAAAATCATTAACCGCAAAATTCCTAATTCCCTATGACCGGAAGAATGTTCGCAGAGGGACGTCATTCCTTACACATGTGACTCTCTCAAGAATAGTTGTCGGTATGGCCCATTAACGTAAGTTAAAACAAAATATCCACTTTTATCGTATAACATTGGAGAGGACTCGTTCACGATGTCTTGAACTCTGTATAGTGAATATTTTAAATGGACAACGCTAAGCAAATCAAAAAGACCTGCCACTTTTCAAGTCACCAAGTTAAGAATGACCTGATACGTGGCAGACACTGAACCAAAATTTGAAATTAGTTTTTCTCTACCAGCTTTCTTTGTAATTTTTTTTAAATGCAGAGAGCTAACCAATCGAAAAAGGACCTACCAGCTTTAGAGTAATTAACGGTCGTATAAAATAACGCTTTGTCTTAAGTGCCAGACTATATTACAGGTGGAAGAACAGACGAAGGGACACCCAGTCAAAGTGAAAATATCACCGCTACAAGAAGGCGTATCTCCAACCTCTTAAGACTAGTGTAAAGCAACATTCTATAACATTAGATGGCAGTACTATCTGTCTCTAAGGTATTTGTTTTCATTTCATGAAATTGCAATGTTGTTCCTACAAATTCAAGCCTAGAGAGTTCAAACTTTTAGAGAAGAAAGTTTTATCAAATTTCTAGAGTTCTGTCCGTGTCAATTGTTTAATTTTGTTTTTGTTCATTGTTGAAATCCCTTGATTGTTCTTGTGAATATCCAAAAGCATAACAATGAAGCTGTTTCAACAATAAACAAAATTAAAGTGAATAACAAATGCCGAATATGAATTAAAGAGAACTTTACCCCCCCCCCCCCAAGGAAAAATGTTGACCGAACTAATTGATGATGTTGGATTTTCAAGAAAATCTTCCATTATATGGATTGAAATTTTGCCTAACCAGAGAACCCTAACTGGAATAGACAAACGGTCCATCAGCACACTGGAGCAAAGTCTTTTATATAGCAATTCCAAAAGACATAAGACATTAAGTATGTTAGCTAAGTAATTCAAATCCTATTAACCTGATATTCAAACAGTTTTATATATGAAGCTCCATCGCATTCTTTACCCCAATACGTCAAGTTCACACGAAAGAAGACACAACAATCTTCTTCCTTTTGTTTTTTTTACTAATTCCTGGTGACTGGTTTGACCGCTTCCTTCAACCGGTTAGACATAACATGTTTAGAGAAATAAACAAACGAAAAAAAAAAGATAAGGAAAAACATCCAAAGAGAAATGCCTAAAAGGTTCCTTTTAAAAAGTGTCTCACATACTACGACGGGGGCTACATATCTGATGAAGAGGTCAGTGTGTTTGTTGGGCAGACGTTTGAAAAACAGGATCTGTGGGCCAAAATATGAATTCCTTCCTGTATCATTTATCACAAGGACCTGAAACATTCATAATTAACTAAATTATACATTCTGTATTAAAACCTCTAATTAAATTACTAGTTCAATTGCACAAAGAATCAATATTGTTTTTTTTACTGTACAACTAAAGTATCACACGTATTAAATTCAATTAAAATTAGTTTTCATGAATTCTAGGATATAATAAAGTTTTGATAAAATATACCTTGTATGATCATTTTAGCAGTTATTGACTTTGGTTCGTCCAATTAATTATACACGGCGAAAAATAGCCGTGTTGATTCAACACTTTACGGTGTTCCAGGGCGACTACCACTTTTTTGTGTTAAATTAACACAGCACGCGGCGTTGATTTCAGTAATTCGTATTGATTTAAAAACACTGCGATAGTGCTAATATTCGTTGTGTTGAATTATCGAAATCATAACTGTTTGTTGTGTTGATTTAACACAAAGATTGGCGTTGCCCTGGGACACCAAAAAGTGTTAATCACACCGCTACATCAACACCGCTATTTTTTCCTTGTATAAGTTAGGGCTTCTGAGAGATTCTCTAATGGGGGTGTCACCTCTTCAAATTGATGAGTGCATACCCCAACTTAAAATTTTTTACTGTTAAATTTCCACAGAAACCTTGCGAAACTTTTGGTTTTACACACACACACACTAAAACTCCTAGCAGAATACATGGACTATGAGGGTACAAACATCCATGTTGCAGCTGGGATTCGAACCAACAAATTATTGCACGCCAACTGTACACTTCATTCCTCACTACTATGGAAGCTGGCTAAGAGTACTACACAGCAAAATCTGTGTGTTAAATCAGCGCTTTTCGGTGTCCCAGGACAACCATCACATATTTGCGTTTAATTAACACTATTGGTTGACTGAATTTGGTGATTCAACATCGTGATAGAGCTAGTATGATACCCTCCATAGTGTCGAATGAGAATTAACAACACATCCATTGTGCTGAATCAGTGGAATCAACAACGTTTGTTGTGTTAACAGAAAAAATGGTGATCGCCCTGGGATAAGGAAAAGTGTTGATTTAACACAGTCATTTTTTGTGTGTTATAAGAAAAAGTCAGAGTAAAATTAATAAGATGCTAGTGATCAGAAATGAAATTTTATGTATTGTAAACAATAATGCATTTATTTTACATCATTTTTGTACATTTCTGTAATATATATACTAGTGTACGCTCCAGCAACCTCACATCCAGAGGAGGAAATCGAATAACTATACGAGGAGATACAGAAGATTTTAGATAGTAGCAAATCGCATTACAAAATTGTAATGGGAAACTTCAATGCGAAAGTAGGAACCAAGCAGAGCAGTGACACGAAAGTTGGAACATCAAGAAAGTGAAAATGTTTAAGTTGGATAATGCAAGGATATTCAATTTCTCCAAATCTGTTTTGTGTGGTCCTGGAGAAAGTGTTCCAAAATTTAAACTGGTATAAAGTTGGAATAAAAATTAATGGCGAATATCTTCATCACCTACGGTTCGCTGATGGTATAGTCCTGTTTGCTTCAAGTGCAGAAAAACTACAAACCAGAATGGAAGAACTGAGTAACGAGAGTTCGAAAATAGGCCTTAAAATTAATTTAAGTAAAACAAAAGTAATGAACAATCAACATGCTACAAAGAAGGAAGTGAAGATTAACGGAGAGACAATAGGCTTAGTTGATGATTATCTTTACCAAGGCCAGCTCAAAACATCGAATGCTAAGTTGACTGATGAAATAAATAGAAGATGTAAAATGGCGTGGAGTTCTTTTGGAAGACTACACTTTATTTTCAAAAGCAAACTTCCAATGTGTCTGAAGCGTAAAGTTTATAATCAATGTGTCTTACCCGTGATGATGTACGGCTGTGAAACTTGGACATTGAATGCGCAAATGACTCAAAGATTGAGAGTCACACAAAGAGCAATGGATAGTTGCATGCTAGGAATAACCAGGAGAGACATGGAGACAAATGAATGGATTCGCTCACAAACAAAGGTAGAGGATGTAATCAAGACTGCGAAGAAGATGAAGTGGGGATGGGCCAGTCACATAGCTATACGAACAGTTGGAAGGTGGACGACAAATGTACTACATTGGATACCTAGAGAAAAGAAGCGACCGAGACGACGTCCGAATGCAAGATGAATAGATGAAATCAAGCGTATTTTAGGAGCTACATGGATGAGGATAGCAGGAGACCGAGATACGTGGAAAGAAAATGGGGAGGTCTTCATCCAGCAGTGGATAGAAAACGGCTAAATATGATGATGATATAAATCACAGCCATATTCGAACCACTACTGGATGAGGCCTATTCTCGGAGTTGGTCTACTGCTCTCACTCTGACCAGACGTGTTGGGATAGGAGAGCCGAAGCTCTCAACTGTGATCGTCACTGTCTTTTATTCACAGAAGCTCCCCAATTGTCCTCACGATGCTGGGTCAATAGTCAACACTGAAATTTTTGAGCCCCCACCTGGAATCGAGTCCGGAACCACTCGCACTGAAGTCGAGCGCGCTACCGATTATGCTACGCTTGAGTCTCTCTCTCTCTATCTCTCTATAAATAT
>JAGDQP010055360.1:0-13155 GCA_022664845.1 Lepisma saccharinum
GGAGAGGCCTCATCCAGTAGTGAATTGAATATGGCTGTGAATTATATATATAATCTGGAAGTAAAGGAATAGGCAAAAACGGCGAATTTACAACAAATAAAATTATGTATGTTCTGCCCAAGAGCAGGTGCTGACCCGAAAGTTCCTGGGCAGGGTAAACCGATGGCGGTTGTCATTGTCTTCAATCGGATAGAGAGGACGTCCCAAGGATGGGACCTACAGTTTAACGTGGACTCCGAACACTGATTTCGCCAGATTCCCCTATCCGTGGAAGTGTCACCTCCCAACTCTCGACCAAAAATCAGTAGAAACCGTGCAAAACTCTACTTACACTCTCTTAATTTTTACTTTCCACCCCCACCCAAAATGAAAATTATGGCGGAATCGCTGGCTCCAAACCACTTATATCAACTTGTGTGTTTAGTACGCAATATTAAAAAATACTCGACTTTCATGAATTCATTTATAACTGTCATTCAAGAATGTGACTTCTATATATATATGGAACAAACACAAAGGGTAAATGAACAGTGCATAAGGAGTTTTGTCTGTTCGTTTACGTGTAATTTGTTTCCCATCGCTCAAGTTACATAAAATATTTCTTACTGAAATTTAACATCAGTTTCTAACCCATTTTCTGGATTGTTATTAAGAAGCTAAAATGTAAACATTACTGTTACAAATTTATTTAGTTCTAACACTTGCAAAATTCTTTCATTTTTTAAAAATTTAAGTAAAGTTCGTGTTTGAAAAAGCTAACATTTGTATACTAAGGCTTAATCAGAATTCTGGTCAAATTTCTCAGGCAAGCGCTGTATTTGTAATGCTCTTATATATTACATACAGCTTGAGCCAAAATTGCCTGAAGGACTTAAATAAAATTTGAATTCTATAATCCACGTTTTTATGTAAAGCGGTTTAGGGGACCTAAAACTATAAACTTGTATTTTCTTTTAATCAATTTCTTTCGAAATTAAGAATTAATATATCAAAATTGAGAAATAAATCATTCTACAAATATTTCCTGTTTTTTCATTACATTATATTTTTCCTTCATGTTCGCATTGCCGAAATAAGTATTTCTTACTACCTTGCTTTAGCGTCATCCATCTCTAATAAAGTAGGTTCTATTATAAATGGCGTGCACGTTGTGTTTAAGAGTATCTTCTTAGCTAAGCAATTTCGTAGTTTACGCCCAATAAACCTGCTCTTAACAGGTAGTCCCGCAACTGATTCACGGGCTTAATACGCAAGATTTGTTGAAAGCTTGAGAAATATGTTGGACGCGTGAGAGTTTCCTGTTTCATATATTGTCAATTGGCAGGCAAACAAATTACTGATTTTTACCTCTAGCAACAGGAAACGAAAATAAAATACGCAAAATGAAATGAAAATGCAAAACCATTCAATATTATAACGCGAAAAGGAATGACACAGTAACGAAATACGAAAATGATACAACGAAGCTAGTCTCCATTCAAAAAATTCGAACATACGATCACTTTCGTAGTTCGGACGAGTGGAAATATATGCTAAAGACAGAGCCATCTCATAAGAAATTGTCAAAATTGATTTGAAGACGCGAGGGAAAGAACGAGTTATGTGCTTCTTCTCCTCGTTGTAAAATGCGTTTGCATTTTATTCAACTTACTGGTTAGTGGGTTACTGTGTATTATCGTTGTATTTTTCCTGCTGCCTTAAATTGATGTTTCATAAATAAAAAAAATAATACATGATTGACCGTAATATAGAAGTCACTAAACCAAATTTGAATTTTCCTAAAGACTTCGAAACATTATGAATAATATTATCGACTTTAAAGCTGTTAATTTACAAACTAAAAATATATTTCACTGCAATTACAAATAGAATGGTTAGTTATGGGTGAAGAACAAATGTGATTTTCTAAATGTGTTCGCTTAAAAAAAAAATAAAGTGAAATGCGGGGATTCGAACCCATAACCTTCTGCGTAGAACGCTAACTCGCTAACCACTACACTATGGTAAATATAGCGAAAATGTTTTGCTCATTTCACTTACCCTTTAATTTTTACGTACTGAGTATGTTTCTGTTTTATTATTATCGAATAGGATTGTCTTGTCCCTATATTGTCTTTTATTACTATGTCTGCTATGTATGAGAAGTATTCTGGAATATACAAACAAAACACATCTATCAAAGAATCTGAGTACAAGTAGTTGAAAATTTCCATGTGCACTACACGTGTGCATGTGCATTGCGAAATTTTTCATAGTTGGAAAATTCTATTCCAGCGCCTCCAACAAGTGGGATTTACTTTCTTGAAAGAAAGTACATAGAGAGCCCGCGAGAACAACAATGAACAGATAATAGAATTGGTCGGTACCTTTCGCACCTGGACGAACGAAAAGCCTTTGATATGCACCGACGTCAACTTAATAAAAATATTATCTTCGACTCTGAACTAACAGAGTGACAAATTAAAGAAGAGAAAGAAAACAGATTCGAAAAGAAGGGGAGAGTGTAAGATTTGTAGCCATCGTCCGATGGTGTGGGGTCATTACACTAGAGATGTGCATTTCTACAACAATAAATTTCATCCAATAATAAATTACATTAATCTTCGACGTACAAAATGCTTCCTTTGTGCCTATTTTCACGGTTGATTTCAGTTATCTCTGTACAAGGGAGAAAGAGAAATGATTCCAGACGTCAGTACCACCAAAAATACTTCCATAAATAAGTAAACTAAAATATGTTTTAAAAATCTTCCGCAATACGAGATGAAAAACTGCTGGGAGTCATTTTTGGAAGACTAAACAGCACTGATCTCTAAGATCTTTTATCTTTAAGGTCTTATTTTTCTCTCCCTCAACTGCTCAAGTACATTGATGTTATTACAGCATCGTATGGTTGCTATTATTAGCAACAACTTCGAAAATGTGTACAATTTATCTGAATCTTGGACATATACATCTTGGAAATGATGAGAACCTCAGCAGTAGAGAATTGCGGTGGTAAATTTTACTTTTCAACTTCGTTTCCATGTTGAAACGAGATAATGGTTCTGCTTGTTTGTCCGTTGGTTGACCCAGTAATTTCGTCCAGTTAAAAAGGAGATTTTTCTTCTTTCCTACTGCCCATTTGATCAGTTGGTTCTTGTTTATGTCAAAAAGTAACATGACTGACGCCCAATGGCATAGATCTTCAACCTGGCTTCTGTCTCGAGTGACTAGGTGGATCTTGATACCTATCCTCCTGTTGTGTATCATTCATACCACAAGTGTCAACAGGAAGACAGGGCCATAGCTGAGAATGGTACAGCCGACAAAAGTCTTGAAATCCTGGGGGACGGGCATAAAGGTTCTGGTTCCGTATTTGTCATTTCCATCTGCTGCAAAGAAGTTCTCATTTAGACTGTAGAAAAATTCTATATTTTGCGAGAAGACGAATGGAATGAATTGATCTTGGAAGTCTTCAGAGCAGAAGCAAGGTAGGATTAATAAGTCTTCCATTAGATCTAGGAGTGTTTTCCCTCGTATGGTCACAAAAATATTTCGGGACAATATACATCGATGACCCTTAGAGTACTGTTACAAAACCATTCGTAGTATGTATTTTAGCTTTCTTGTTATTCTATGAACAACAACATATTCGTTTCTTAATTGCAGGGTCCGAGATGCTTGAAGGTAGATCGACTTTTTACCTGCATCTCTCTGTGCTAGTCCAACTTCAAGCTGTGCACTTCTTGTGCCTACTCGTGCACGGTGTTTTACATCTACTGTGAAGGCAGCTTGCACAGTGTTGGAGGCATTCCTGAAAATGCGTTCTTCTCTGATGTTCATTTGTCACCGAGTTTCCGAAACTTGCCGAAGACTCTCCTGTTTGCTTTTGTTTTCATCTGGAGTGGTTTAGATAAGAAATGTATGAATTTTTTCTTTGGAGAGACATGCTTTTGTTACATTTCGTACAAAAATGAATAATGTAACTGAATTTTGATAGTAACGGAATCTCGATTCGACAGTTTTCTTTCCTTACTAGGAGCCCTCATTATTTCAATAGCGGAATAAGTTAGCATGGCTCGTCCTGTAGGAATATTGTTCAACGGACTGTTCAAACATAGAAAGTCACCATTTGATAGATCACATAAAGAAGGATGTCAAGAGAGTTGTATCCCTTCTGCTTGTCGACTTTGCTCAATATGATCAAGCAAGGGACCCAGAACTCAAACAGAAGTAACTCACATATCAGAATAAAGTATCACTTAAACAGCTGATATCATTTCATACTTTTAAGGATCAGCATTCTACATCTCTAGCACATAGACATTCTTGAGCTCAAGGGACACCATTCCCATTATTTTAGATATCTATATTCACTTTAAAACAGTTCAAAAGGAAATAGTGATTTTCTGCTCCACCTTGGATTATCAGTATCGTATGATCGAGTGTCAAGTTTATCAACGGATTTAGGTAACTCCGATTTTTTACTTTCAATATGGGTCGTAAAACCATTCCGACGAAGTCTAGAATGCTTGAAATACCTATTTAGTTATTTAAAAAAGAACTGCTGGATGTTACGCTTTTAAACTAAATAATTTGCAAGAAGAATAATTCAAATAAGTTGATTAGTTCTCAAGTCATAAACAGAAATCTTATTCTGGTAACCATTCTCTTACATGGCGGTCAGAAAACCATTCTGCCCATGCTTAAAAAGATTGAAATACAGCTTTAATTATAAACAACAAGCTTTATAAGTTTTTCGCTTTTACGTAAACAAATTGGAAAAAGAACGAATTAAATCGGCTGGTTAGTTCTCAAGTTATAGCCAAGAAATGATTTAGGCTACCATTTTCCAATATGCTGGTCCGAAAACCATTTCGACGATGCATTCAACGCTTAAAATAATTACTTACTCATAAACAAAAAGCTTGCTAAGTTTCATAATATATAAATTTTGGATACACGGTATTTAAACAGTCAAAGATTTAGGTCAAACATTAATACTTATTCATATAACGTTAATATTACAAATGTGTGTATGCAAAAGAACATTTAAATTAGTTGCAATAATATTTTCAGTAAAAGTATTACGTCATACGAAGATTCACGAACACCGGAAGCAAAATATATATAAGTAGCTGCAGAGCAGTTCAAAGCCAATCAGTCTTTACCTTTGGGGCTTCGGCCCAAACCATACTAAGTCTCTCTTGGTGTTCCTCTTCAAACAGCAGTCCGCAAATAAATTCATTATTACCGTTCCCTCTCTTATATGCTTTATTGGCCTCTACCTTATAACCTTGTTCCTCAACCTATTCTAGATCTCGACTCGTCTTTAGTAGGCAGGCGGTGTGTCTCAACCTATTTCTAGCGTCGGCTCGTATTCAGTAGGCAGGTAGACGATATTACGTATCTCCAGCTCGTCTTCAGTAGGCAGGTAGAAGTTCTCCTTTTCCTCTCCTTCCCTTTCTTTTACCAGCTAATTAATTAATTACCTTTTAGCTTATCGGATAACCCTACGCCCAAAAGCCGAAGCATTGGTAAAACTGTATAAGATCATTTGGAGTAACTTTGCGGGCCATTACATACATCGGCACCCAGTGTTGGGGCCACATCAGCAGCATCTAGTGGATTTTGGGACGTACATATATTGGCGCCAACTTAGAGGCTCGAATTCCGAGCAGATGTTCTGGCATAATTTTCACAGACGAACAAGTCCTGAAATACTTCCTACCCCAGGGGAGTATGAAGAAGCTGTCCCTCTTAGAAACATTAGCCAAACAAGCCTTACTATATTGCAGCAAACCTGAGAGAGAATGGAGCAAGGACTCAGCGAATTAGACCAGAAAATGGACCAAAGATTCAGCGACTTCAACCAGAAAATGGACGCAAGATTTAGCGCTTGGGATCAAAGATTTAGCGTTCGGGACGAAAGATTCAGCAGCATGGAGCAAACAGTCATCAGCTTCGACTAAAGATTAAGTAGCATGGAGCAAAAGGTGAGCGACATGAACCATAAACGAACCAAATGCTCATCAGATGGGTCCAAAGAATCAGCGAACTCAAGATTGACAGTGAGCAGAATTTAGATAAAAGCCACCTGAGATAAATAGTGCTATACACGGTACAGCAAGGAATAGTGATGCGGAGTCCTTAGTCCAGCCTATGTCTGAGTTTCCCGACATGGTATCAGAGTAGTAGCTGAGCAAATGGGTAGAAAACATAGCACCCTCGAATTAGTTGTTCCAAAGGAAGATAACCAGGACACCTTGGTTAAGTCAAATGGCCAAGATTGTCCTGAACGACAACAGTCACGTTATCAAGCCAACGGTAAAGCGGTTGTAGAAGAGAAAAATAACACCAGGATTGATCGTCTGATATTCGTAGTCAGCAAAGCTAATAAATTGATGAATAAAGAAATGAAGCAAAGACCTGAAAAGAAAAAGAAATGCAAAATAAAGAAAGATGAACCAGAAGAAATGAAGAAAAAGAAATCCAAATAAAGAAAGATGAACCAGAAGAAATAAAGCAAAGACCTGAGAAGAAAAAGAAATGCAAAATAAAAAAGGTGAACTAGAAGAAATGAAGCTTTAACCTGAGAGAAAAAAAGAAATGCAAAGTAAAGAAAGATGAACCAGCAATTCATCGGCAACAGTCAACCAGTGGCGGAGTCCATACAAACAATCCAGCAGCAGTAGTTAACCAGTAGGCATCACATCTACTATCTATAAGACCAAAACTGGCACATATCAGAAAAATGAAGCGCGGGTCCCGCTTAAGTCAACGGCCGAGCTAACAAACATCTTACCAGAGAAATGTCAAATCTCATTAAGCTAGATTAACTTCCAGAAAGCGATCTAAGAGCTAGAAGAAATCAAACTATTTCTAGGAAAATAAAAAGATGCATTAGAGGACCTAGTTGGAACAAGCCTAGAGACGGAATGAGTGAGGCCAAAAGAATAATTAACTATATATTCTACGATGATATACATTTGCCTGATGGATAGGCACTATGACCTGATGGATAGGTCCAATTCTACGACATTATATATTTACCTGATAAATAGGTACTATGACGTGAAAAATAGGTCCAATTCTACGAAGAAATGCATTAACCTGATGGATAGGTCCTATATATACTACGATAATATAAATAAAACAAAGAGGGATAATTCAAGTTAATTATTTTGGATAAACTTGGAAATCTTCTAGTTTCTCCAAATGGAACCTACTATACTCCAGTAAATTTACTTGAGAAGATGTTTTAATGAAGATTCGTCATTGTTGCGGAAAGTCATAATCTGGAAAATAAGCTTTTAATGAACATCTAACATAACTTACGGAGTTTTTCAATCCATCCATAAAATCATATTGAAGTTAAAAAAAACATTAAACTTTGGTTAAATTCCATGGCGAAAGTTCACCAGATTAAGATGAACCAGCATTAAATATCATCTTATGAAGATCACCTTTCTTCTCTGACTTTATATAAAAGTCGGCGGCAGTAGTAGTATTCAGCAGAATACGGTGGCAGTATCCTTTCAGCGGCAGAGATATAGTAGAGTTTTATCTCCACCGTGGACACCTGAGAAGACATCAGGAATACCCAACAGGATCCATAGAAGACTACAAGTGAACCCAGAACTAAAAATTACCCAGTGATTTCCCCTAAGTGTTTGTGAAGTAATTATCCAACAGTGGTTAAAATTAAATATAATTTACTGAAAACAGTGACTGAATTCTAAGAAAATTCATTTGTAAATATTCATAACGAAGGACTTATAAAAGAAATTTGATTTTTTTTACGAACTTACAGTTTTCAAAATTTATCTCTCAGCGAAGGACATCTGTGACATCACTCACATCTTGCTTGATGTACGTAGTCACAATTAGTATTTTAGTTAGTCACTATGTCACCCGTGAATTAAATATATATATATACACAAAGAAATAATTACTTTTACGGCCGAATCTTATGTAATATATAAATCTTGGATATACCGTAATCAAACAGTCAAAGAGTTAGGTCAAAACATTAATATTTTTTTCATATAACGTTAATATTACAAATGTGTGTATGCAAAAGAGCATTTAAATTAACTGTAATAATATCATCGGTAAAAGTATTGTCATATGGAGATTCACGAACACCCGAAGCAAAATGTATATAAGTAGCTACAGAGCAGTTCAGAATCATTACCCCTTGGGCTTGAGCCCAAACCACACTGTCTCCTCTTCGGACAGCAGTCCGCAAATAAATCCATTATTACCTTTACCTCTCTTATATGCTTTATTGGTCACCTGCTGCCTTATAACATTTTTCCTCAACCTATTCTAGACCTCGGCTCGTCTTTAGTAGGTAGGCGGGGTTGAACTGAATTTTATTGATAGCTTTTAGGCATCTATGGCTCAGACCTATAGGCAGGTGGAGTGTCTCAACCTATTCCTAGCGCCGGCTCGTCTTCAGTAGGCAGGTAGACACTATTACATAACTCCAGCTAGTTTTCAGTAGGCAGGTAGGAGTTCCTCAACCTATTCCTAGCGTCGGCTCGTCTTCAATAGGCAGGTAGACGATATTACCTATCTCGAGCTCGTCTTCAGTAGGCAGGTATAGCCTATTTCCTTACTTCAGGTTGTATTTAGTAGGCAGGAAGGAGTTCTCCCTTTCCTCTCCTTCTCTCTCTTTTATCAAATAATTAATTAATTACCTTTCAGCTTATCGGATAATCCCACGCCCAAAAGCCGGAGCATTGGTAAAACTGTATAAGGTAATTTGGGGTAGCTTTGAGGAGCATTACATATATTTCTCACCCAGTGTTGGGGCCACATCAGCAGCATCTAGTGGATCTCGTGACCTTACAAATCATTATAGTAGTCTGTACTCTGTTCCAGAGATCTAGAACAAAACTGGTGATCAATTAATTTCTTGCGCATGCCATAGATGTTATATGACATCTGCCTTGTACAATAAAGGAAAGAAGAAACTTGGAGTATTCACGTTTTAAATTTCGAATTAAAAAAAATGGTGAATATTTTTAACACGGCTAACACAGACCATGACAAAATATCAGAAAAGGGAAATTATTTCTGATTAAATTTTATAATGGCCTAAATTTCACTTCATTAAACAATTTACATATTTACATGTATAACAGACAGCATCTTCTCCAAGATGTAAGTAACCATCTCGTTTAAATTAGCAACTATCCCTCCAACGTCAGCTGCAGAAAAAAAGAGCAGACCTTGATCGCTTGATGTGGCACCAGATGATGTGGACTATATAGTTAAAGCCTATCCCTCCAACGTTAAAGCCACTTATTTCTCTTTCATTTGAGACCTACTTGAAGCGGTATCTTCAACGGTATGAAAAAAAATTGAAATATAAAATTTTCGAAATTTGTTGCCAGTACAGAAAACTGCGGTTCCGGCGGCGCGTGAAGTACTTCTATCACCTGTTCCAGTAGCTAAATGCTAAGTTTGATCGGGACGCGAACAAAGCTATGAGCAATTTCAAATAAATGTTTGAAATTGGTTGACTACAGTGACAAGTGTGGCGCCTGTCCCAATACCTAATACACATGTACAAAAAGATTGGCGTATATCAATGGAAGCGTGTAGATTTGTGTAAGTCAATACATTTGTATAAATGGAAGTTTAAAATGTGTTAGGAACACTAACAACTAGAGTACTTGGGACGGAGACACCCACAGAATTTTTCTATTGTGTCAAATCCTGTGTATGCCAAGGGATAATACGTCCTATTGTTGGTACGACCAACGGTATTGAAGATTTCTTTTATCAAATGCATATTAAAAAAGGTGACAATAATAACAACTGGGACAAAATACCGAACCCGGAATACCTCTACGATCTGGCCCAGGGAACATGTATGCAAAACTTGGTAGAAATCGATGAACGCATGTAGGTTTGTATAATTAACATACATACATACAGATAGACAGATAAACTTTCAATTTTATTAACATTGATAAATATTATTGTTGTCTAGAAACCATTTACAAAACTTTTGCATGCGATTTGACCAACATTGTATTGTCAACCTTTAACTTGCTAATTTCTAATTGAGAAGTAGCTCCAGGGTCAGTGACATTTTCAGTATGGCTCTGTCTCTTGTTTTGCTGTTGCTTCTCAATGGCTTCGTTATACATCAAGTTTCAGGGAGGAAAACATGCAGATTTGGGGAGTGGGATGATAAATTTAAGCAATATCATCACATCAAGTTTCAGTGAATGGCCGTGGCCTATTTATTTGCTTGGGAATTTAGGATTATACTACTTTGATGTTTCAGCAATCCTCACCGAAACAAATGTGTTAGAAATTCATGGAATGGGACATAGCGTCAACCCCTTTAGAACCTTTATTTCCCGGAATTCCCAGGCGCTCAATCTCATGCCATTCTGACGCAAGAGTTTGCGTATAGAAACTTCACTGCACTGTGACATTCAAAGCTTTTCTGGACAGCTTCGTTTTTAAAGCATCGTGAAAATAAAAGTTCGTTTTTCTATTTTGCGATAAATGATCATAACCTCATTGTATTGGTAATTATTCATGAAGTAACCTTTATTTAACTCAAACGATTTTTTGGGACCATTCTTCATCTACATGCAGATGTTTTTCAATGTCACAAGAATTTTGTTAAGAACTCGCAATCTTATTTACCAATGTGTTCTCTAATTTTAATTAAAATTATATTTATTACAACCTTATAATTTTATTTTAAAAGAATTATACTTTCCAGCATTTTCTCTATTCGTTTAATATGTTACTTAAATTCAAATATTTATTTACTTTTGCGAAACATAAACGTTAAAATTTTGTTGATGTATAGTTTGTACGATATTATTAAAAGATCGAAAGCCAAACAAACGCATGTGTGATGTTTGCGGACGAGCGTTATTATGGTTCTGCATGGAGGTCATTAAAGTGAGTATAATACGTCCTTCCTATAATGAAAAGAAAATAGTAGCCGAGAACACATAATTAAATAAAAGACACATACTATAATCTTGTTTAAGTTTACTCAAACATTCTCTTAGAGACGGACAACAATTTAAATTTAGAAATTTGTAATTTCAGTCCTACAGTAATATACTTAGGTAAGGAATCAATATTTTCTGAAACCGTACAGCCAATTAAATTCGTTCACCAGAAATTGCGAATAATCTAAACAATTTCTTGCTGTCCAACGCCAAATTCTGTATTCACTTATTGACCAATTTAATTAGTTTATTGGAAGCGGCCTTCTAGACAACATATTCCAGCAATAGTAAAATGAAATGAAATACTATATTCCTGAAAATAGAGGAAAGCAAGAGACAGAAAGCAACCAAACAGCAGTGCAAGATAAGGATAAGAAATAATGGCGTTTAAAAGACCTGATGAAATCATAAGAAGGAAATTATAAAAATATTCGAAAATATCTATAGAGTACTACACTATTCTGATGAAGAACTAGAAAGGAGAACAACGAAGAAAATGTAACAATTCCAGATGTAATGAAGGAAGTGGATAAAGTATAGAGAAAATCTTTAGGGAAAAATGAACTGACTGTAGAGATATTTAAATGACTAGGTGAAAGGATGATAGAAGAATGTGCCAAATTATTCTTAATGTGTCTCGGGAAGAGAGAAATGTCCTTATACTTTAAATGCTATTTACAGTCATTAGACATCTTTGATTCAGGTCGGGATAGGGTAGGGGGAAGGATGTGAGAATAGAAATGGCCAGAGCCTAGTTTAGAAGGTACCTGATATTAGCTTGATTTGACTGAGGAAAAAGTCTGGAAAAATCTCGGTCAGGATGTTCACCCTCTGGGTTTGAACCCAGAACCTACTGAAAGTAAAGCCAATACCCTACCAACTGAGAAAGTAAAGCCAATACCCTACCAACTCGTTAGAAATATCTTCTACTTTTAACCATGCTAATATTATTCTGTTACGCAAGAAAGAGGACAAAGAATCCGTCGAGACCTAGAAATCCAATAGTTTATTGTCAGTCCTGTGCCAAATGTTTATCAAAAATATTCTGAATCATATTGAACAAAACTCGAGTTTAATTAAGGAATGGAACAAGCTGCTTCTGCTATGGATTTAACACACTTGACCATATGTAAGTTTTGAATGAGATTATGGAAAGAAGTAACAAATATTAACTTCCATGATGTTTGGGATACATTGATTTTGAAAAGCCTCCGATTAGGTCTCTAAGGAAGGAGTACTTAAATCAGTTAAACATGAAGGTATCGAAAGTTCGTACATTAAACTGTTGGAAACCATGTATTCGACTGCCAAATCTGTCATTATACTACATCAAAAGAGTGAAAATTTGTAGACTGGAACGGGAAAATCAGGAGGGAAGCTCAATCTCTCCAAAGGTATTTTATGCAGTTCTGGAGGAGGTATTCAAAAATTTAAATTAGGGTGAAGTTGGAATAACAATAAATAGCGAACACCTTAAACATCTCAGATTCACTGATGATATCAGATGATGCACTCTTTGTGTCGAGTACTTATGAACTACAAATAATAATGAAATAAAAATTAGTTTTAAAATGTGACTGTTGAGTTCTTGTAACTGGTTTGCCAAATTACTTATGTTATTAGTAAATAAGACATGCAATCGTTCAATTGGTTATATTTGTTGTCCTTTATACTTATCTTCGTAGCACAATAGAAAATATATAAAAATGTTACGTGAACTTGGACAAATTTATCGTTGCACATTGCATGTCCACCATCTTGCTCCCATGATAAAAAAGAACGATGAGAAAAAAAGGGTTAAAAAAACTGTTTGAAGGCGCTCCACTGACCTACTTAAATATGGCAGCACCATTCATACATAATTAAGTTCTTCCTGGCCTCTATAGGCCAAAATTCAAATCAACTGAGAGAAGACACATCCATGAGGATTTCCAAGCACACAAAACAAAAATCATTTTAAAATACACAATAAAAATTAAGCATAAAACACAATAAGAAACATGACCGCCCCCCATTGAAGGGTGACCTTCAATTATACTACACTTCTAGTTCTCGGGAAGAGGACATAAATTTCGCACACTTCTTTTGAAAAGTCCCTTCGCCGTCTGTATCGTAACTACACGCACTAGACCATCACTGCCTGGATGTAGATTGATGATTCTCGCCAATTTCCATG
>JAGDQP010055361.1:0-13155 GCA_022664845.1 Lepisma saccharinum
ATTCCTCTGCTATGCGTATGCACCCGAAAGCGTTGCTCACGTCACAGATGGTGGTAAATTTTCCTTTCCCCACAAGTGTAAGCATTTCTTCAAAACAAGTCTTTCTTTATTTTATTTACTTTTGTCTTTCGATTTGTAGGCCTGGCATCGATGGCTATCTTCAGAGTGCTATTTTTATTCCTTAAGAGAATAGGCGCGAAGACAAATCTTGTTTCCCCCTTTCAATCAAGCCATTTCCAAAACCAATTTTCAGAAATCTCTTCTATCTTTTTCACTCATTGGCCTCAAACGTTGATGGAAAGGCCGGTCGCCTGTTAAGTCAATGGCATGCTTAACCAGATTTGTTACTTTATTTTTCATTGAGAATGTATAATTCAGTAAAAGTTCTCTGAATTTTTCTTTATAATCAGGACTCAAATCTGATGTATCCATGGCTTTGTGTATCATTTCCTCAATATTACATTCTTCTTTCTCAACTGTACACACTTCCGGACTTGGATCCTCATCAAACCTACAAACTGGTAATTGACAGTTACCCCATCCGAAGTTCTTTATATCTACCCAAATACCGGCATTTCGTAAGAAATCTCTTCCAGCTACAAGAGGACGTAGTAAGTTTTTGATTACCACAAATTTCTGGCGTAGGCTGCGTCCATAGAAATTTATAGTAGCTGTCATCTCTCCAGCGGTGCTAGATTGGTTATCTGCTGTACGGATGTTAATACGAGTATTTCTCAATTTTGCTCCCTTTCTCCTCCAAAGAGAACTTAACTGGCCCGAAACGGCCGTGACTGCGCTTCCGATATCTAGTAGAATGTATGATGTCATCCCAAAAACAGTGCATTCCATTAGTGACATCTTGATCCGTTCGCCCCTTCCGATTGCTTGTTGAGGGACGACATCCCTTGACCGTTTTTTGGATTGCATAAAGTAATTCCCTGGGAGTTTTCCAGACCATTTTAAGCATATTCGCGAAAGACATCTTCGAATCAGTATTTTTCTCTCCTTCATTTCCCTGTGATGTTGCTTGCCGGGGTACGTCATCCCAGAAACCCTTCATCTCACGAAGTTCTTCAGAAAGCCGACCATTTTTTCTCTCTAGTTCTGACATCTTGCTTCCTGACAACTTTAACGATGCAACTTCTTCTAAATTCTTATTAGTTAGCAACAACGACTTCACTTCTTTACGTAACTCTTCTATTTCTCTTAACTACCTTCAATTTTCAGAATACTTTTGAATTTGAATTTTACTTCTTCGGGCGCCTTGATTTCCTTTTAATATAAAATTCCTTTGTCTCTCATTCCTGTTCACGTGATTTAACATTCTTCTTGCTAGGGACTTGATTCAGCTCTACCCCTGGCGTGTATGCATCCCGTTACTCTCGCGAGCATGACCGATTACATATTGCTCAGGTCGCTCTCGAGAAATCATTCTTTTAGTAGCAGAACTTTTTCTTTCCTCATAACTACCGTTACTTGCTTCTGTTTGAAACTGATGTAAAGTTTTCGATGTATTGTATCCAAAAAAACAACCATTTTTAGGGAGGCTCAAATTTATATCGTCATCAGCTATGTAATCGGACCCGAGGATTAATTCTGTTTCTAAATTCTCAATAACATAGACTCGTACATCAGTCCGGTGGCCTAACAAGTATATTCTCACATCCATTTCGCCAATTATACGTGCGCTTCCCGCCGCAGTGAGGATTCATTCAGTTACATTTCTAATTTTAACTCTCCGCTGTTCCAACAATTTAGCAACGGATGGTGAGGCCATAGAAATATTACTACCTGAGTCCAGGGTCGCTACCTTCCTCAGTTCTCTTAACGAAACTTCAACAGGACATTTTTGGCTAACGTAAATATATTTCATTGATCTCTTATTTCTTTTCCCGAACACAGCGAATGCTTGACCTCGATCTTTTTTCGCTTTTCAAAACAGTGACATATGTGATGAAAAATACTTTTACAAAAATGGCACTGACTTCGCCCCTGCTGAGTGATGTTCGGCCTCGGAGTTTCCTCCACCGGTGTTCCATTGTTCTCGGCACGTCGGTAGAAACCAGGGTCAATCGCCTTCATTGACAGCTGCGCTGGTGGGCAAGTCTTTGCACATCCCGTTATTTCTAAAGGGTTGCACGGTTTCTCTTCCCTCAAGCTCTGCCGGGCATAAACAAATCATGAAGCAACGGTTGTTGTATTCGTTGGCTTTTTTCCTCGAGTTGTTGGTAAGTTTTTACTTCAGCAAAACATAAGAACTGCCTAAATTTTAGATGTGCGTGAGCCAAAAGATGGCCAAATTGGGTTTCTTCTGATGGCGCTTCTTTCATTCTTGAAAATATTTTGGCCATCCTTCTTGCAAATTGAGACAAAGATTCGTCCGGTTTTTGATACGAATTTAGAATACGCTGACTCAATTCAAAGGAGTAATTGAATGAAAAATATTCAGCCAAAAAATCTGACTTAAAAGCCTCGAATTTAGAATAATTTTTCGCATGATTGAACCAATCAAATGCTCCTTTCTTTAGAGATCTTGGTAATATATATTTTACAACGTTTGCCTCCTCAATTCTCTTTTCTTTACAAAAGAAAAGTAATTCGTCTAAATAATCATATTGATCTTGTCTCACGTCTTTCCCACTGAAAGTGGGTAGTTCAAGCTTAAAGCTTTGTAGCACTTCTTCAATCCTCTCCATTTGTGTTAAAGAGATCGGATCTGGTTCCCTATTACAATTTCGACCACTTTCGAAAGATCCTGAGGCTGATGACATAGAACGCAAAGTCTCGATTACTTGTTCAATCGGTAATTCGTCATCCGGATCTTTCCCGATGTATTGGAGGATTCTTGCTCGAAAATCTCTTTCTTGACCAGTCATGGTAAATTTGCCTGAACGTAGTTGCATACACAAGTATATATACTTTAGTCCCTTTTTGGGCGGGCTACATATGAAGTTTATGACTTTTCTGCTCTTTTTCTAGAAATAACTTACGCCACGGATAGTTCAGTTTCAAATTTGCTCAAAGAGCCAGAGCAGGATTTTCTTACCTAACATCGGCAATGGGACTCGCAACTAACCATACAAAATCTCATGGACTAGGTCAAGAAAGGGTTATAGCCAATTATAACAATTATTTTGATATAAAATATGACTTAGTTTATTAATATATTTACAAGTTTGATCTTTCCGGATATATCGTCGTCGTGGAGGCAAAGGACAAACTTAAAGTAATTCTGATATTTGAAATCGTTAAGTTACAAGTTACTTCTCGCGAGAATCGAACCCAACCCCAAGATCGATTCACAAATTAATCGGGAACGTACCCCTTGTACACTGAATCAATTATAATCTGAGCGAACTCTTTAGCAGCTCATAAAAAGTTTAAGTCGAGAAATTCAGCTATGTGGCAACCTCGCAAACCACTGCGCGGGTTTCAATACGATGAGTTTATTAGTGCAATATTAGAGTGCTAATCCTTTGCGTAGAAAATAATTATTTTGTTATTATTGGCCATAAAATAAATGATAATACAGCGATCTTGCTACGTCCGTAACCATTAGCCATGCAGTTTTTCTTATTCGCACTTGGGGCATTAAATACTGTTTTCGAAACTTTTAACAAATTATACAACATGTTTTTCATATATATAGAATCTATCAAAATAGTCAATTGAAGATTAGCTCATAGATGCACGAAACACTGTAACTGAAACAAAAATCAGTTTTATGTAACTTTTATTTCAGTAAGAGTTAAGCTTGAAGGCCATTTTCCTCATGTCTCTCTTGGCCGTGCGCGCTGCGTCACGTTACTTCCCCCCCCCCCTATTTCATCCATAAAGCTGGCGACACGAGTTCGAATCCTGAAGTGTGTCTTTTCTCACAAATCTTCGTCATCTGTGTTCCTATTGTATGGACGTATTAATTAGATTCCTGTCAAATGCAAAGGAAGTTGTATTAACAAAAATCTGACAGCGATTACCATTCCTTTAATAAAGTTTCAGGAAATAAAACCATTTCAAAGTTTAGTCTAATTAGTATATCAATAGTTCTAAAACTCATATCAGAATGCTTAGAAAGGAGCAGATTAATGGAGGTCATATTCGCTGACGTCAAACTTGAGGTCAGTGACTCTCTACCTGCTTTACTGTAATTTAATTACTTGCATGAATTCTTAAAATGCAGAAGGCTAACCAAATAGAAAGGGCTTGCCAATTTTAAACACCAAATTAAAAACGACTGGATAAATCGACATCACTGAACCCAAATTTGAAGTCTGTTTCTCTGCACCTGTTTTCGTTTAGGCGTTAGGCTCTATTACAGATAGAGGAATCAATATTGAGAGATCCAATATTTTAAGGTAACTACCAGACAGAACATACCAGGTGTACAGGAGAAATCAACGGAGCTTTCTTTGCTCGATCTAAATCCATATTGTTCTAGGCTAAGGAATATCACTGGTTTCTTGATTTTGGATAAATTATACTATTTGAGAATTAAAATTATTTAATTAAACGTGTATCATCGAGCCTTGAATAGCCAAAGAAGTAGACCTAATTTCTGAGTAACAGAAGAATAGTTCCAATATACAAGCTATGCATTCCTCCTACTTTCTAAGGTAAGTTGAAGTTTTATAAATGAGTTGGTGGATATTATTTTCCCCGATTTCGTTGAATCAAATGTAGAGGACGTTTTACGATTTGGAAAGCAAATTATATTGGTAGGTGGACAACCAACCTATGATTCTCACTCGGAGAACACATGAACTGATGCTATGTAAAGTTTATCTTTCTATATTTTTTTAAAGGGTTTAGTGAGTGAAGTCGTCTAATATCAAAATTATCTCCGCATTTAAACTGTGGAATGCGGAAAGAAAACGAGTTGCATAAATTAGCTACACGAACTTGCCGGAATGAAAGATACTTTAGTGTAATCTTGGTGGCCGAGGTGTTTTAAGCACGTGTATGTCGCACTTTTGATTCTCATGAACTTTGGTTCGAATCCCCTTTCTACTACTTTTTTTTTTACTTTTTCCAGCTACGTCAGAACGTTTAGTTTTCATTCTGTAACAATTGCAAATGTTTTTTACATTCAAAATAAAACAAATTTGACACTATTTGCAAATGTTTTAAAATGAAGAACTAATAAATAAACACAATGATCGACAACCAAAACTGTTAATAAACAACATAAATATTATTTGTTACGAGCGACCGAAACGAACAGCTAAGCTTCTAAGGACGGGATCACGTGGGCTACACTAAGCACTCTTCACTTCAGGTAAATTCCTGTGCCGCTGCCATTAGAGCAAGTTTATATAGAATTCTTCTTTCCGCATCCACAGAAATTGAAAATGCAGAGTTCATTTTGATACTAGACGACTTCATTTACTAATCCCTTTCAGAAAATATATAGTGTAAACTTTACATGGTATCAGTCGCTATGTTCTCCGAGTCAGACATATTAAAATATCGGGCTATATTAAGGCTAAAGAAAATAGAAAAATAAAAACGAGACTTAGGGACTGGACTGAAGAAGAGAAGGGAGATTTCTGCTCCCATCGAAGCGAAGCCTAATTACTTTCCCCTTGGCAGTGTCTCGAGTATCATGATATTTTGTATATTCAACAATTTTGGGATTGATTCCCAAACCTTTTTATCAATGGCTGAGAATGAAATATCTTAAATGAGAACTGACCGTGCCAATATACTTCCAGCACTATTGTTCATTTGATTCCTTACAGTGAACTGTATATTACATTCTTTTCTTTACTTCACAATGGTTCATGGTGTCCTCAAACCATGCAATATTAATTTAAACAACTTTGTCACTTAAACTGGAACGACCTTAAACTATTTCGTACAGTTTGAGGACACCCGGGAAATTGAACAGTGTTCTTCATTTCTATAGCAGATTGAAATGAATGAGACCTTGCATGTTCTACTAGTTCGGCGTCTTGTTCTAATGTTGACACACGCCACTTTCCAGTTCCAGGCTGTCGCCTTATTTCCACTGACTCTCTATATTGTTGAACCTATCTTCTTGCTGTTGCCGGGGGTACCCAATAACGAGCACCAGCAGCAGAAGCTGAGAAATTTGCTTCTTCTACCAATAGTCCGGTGGTTACGAGCCAAAATTTTAGTGAACGCTGCATTTTATGATTAAAAGGTCCCAGTTTGCACACCTCTTCCCTGACTCCCCGTGCATGATTTCCGAAGGGGGGCCAAAGAAAATTTCGTGGGGAAAAGGAGGGGGTCAAAATCATGGCCGCGGCCACTTTTTCAAACGGCTCTACCTCCTCTATCCATTGTCCGATTTTAATTTCCTTTTTTCTATTTGAAAGATCTTAGCTTGTACTAAACTTTAGTACTCTTTCTTATTTTACGTAAATATAACGGTAACTCGTATAAACAAAAATATTTTTAAAAATCATACTTTTCTTCGTTTCATTTTTATTATAACTTTTCAGGACCTCAAAATTAGCAATTTTGTCTCGAATAAAAGAGAAACAACATTTATTAAGCTTTAATTTGATACCATTTATAACATCTTTCCGTATGTGGATATGCATATAATCGCCGTTAAATGCAAGTGCGATGGTGCGGCTCATTTTCTGACTAGTGTTACCTCACAGCTTTCGTACTAAATATACTTAAAGAACATAAAAGATCTTTTAGCATTATATTTTGTCTATAATTACCCTTAAACTACAGGCGTAACTTGGATGAGGCGGGGCAATTGCCCCCATAATTTCCAGCATTTTTATTGATTACAATATTAATAATGAAAGGCGAACGAAGTAATCTATATCCTTTCTCCTTAATAAGTTTTCAGCGTGTAAATCATTTAGGCGATCACAAATCAATTAAAATTGAAATAATGATTTCCAATGCAAGATTTCACGAGTTGTTTAATGGTAGCATAATAGAGCACATTTAAAAAGAGCACAAATATAAGTACAATGGTATCAATGTTCCTTTATAAGATCAACAATCCATACTTATAACTGTTATGGATTGTTCTTATAATCCATATATAATCCATACTTATAACCTATTAACTATCATGAATACCTGATCGATCTTTTACAAAACGTCATTTACAACACAAATTAATAGTTATGAAAAAATAAAGAGCAATAAATAAATAAAAGAAGAAAATATTCAAAACAACTTTGTCACAATGTTACAATTGAGATTTGGCCAACAAACAAAAAAGAAACGTAAACCGTAAATGCCCGAGCGCCACACTTGATATCAAAGGAAATAATACTTTAAAACAACAAAAGTAAAAATATACCTAACTGCCAGATAAGAATGCCAAATACTTAATCGTGACATAAATCAGAGATTTCACTCTTGGAACCTTCAAGGATCAGAAATATAAACAAGAAAACTAAGGTAATTCGTTTAATCAGAGTTTACTTTTATTTTCTTTAATATACTTAGTTTCTCTATCGGCGCAGTAGTTTTCTGACATAAATTCTTCCACCCATATATATACATCCTATACTTTTGTTTGTGCGCGAATCCATTCATTTGTCTTCCTGTCCCTCCTGGTTATTCCTAGCATGCACCTCTCCATTACTCTTTGTGTGACTCTCAATCTTTGAGTCGTTTGCGCATTCAATGTCCACGTTTCGCAGCCGTACATCATTACAGGTAAGACACATTGATTATAAACTTTACGCTTCAGACACATTGGAAGTTTGCTCTTGAAAATAAAGTGTAGTCTTCCAAAAGAACTCCACGACATTTTACATCTTCTATTTATTTCATCAGTCAACTTTGCATTCGATGTTTTAAGCTGGCCTAGGTAAACATACTCATCAACTATGCCTATTGTATCTGCGTTAATCTACATCTCCATTAATATATATACATCAATGTATTAGAAATGACTTTTCTAATGGATTTGGTGGAGAAACTTTAAAAGACAGGAATGCACTCCACAGCTCAGTATAATTAAAGATCAGTTTTAATGAGTTTATTATTTATCGTTTCGAATACAAAGATTGGCCAATAACTGTCTTCGCCAGTTACGAATCTTTTACTCAGCCGTAAAGGTCTGATACGTATTTGTTGGGGTTAAGACAAGCAGATCACTCCAAGCTGATTCACAGGCTTGTGACCTGGCCTATCATAATACAAAACGAGTGCACTCAAAAAGTTGCAACCAAATGCGTAAAGCATAGCCGTAAAGGCTTCCCGAGACAATTAATAAATAACTGACTGTAATGAACACCGTCTTCTCACAATAATGATTTCGGGTTAAAATAAGAGACTAAGCATCGAAACTTCCTTATCTAGCTTGTTAATGTTAGGAAGCAACTAGACAATAATTTATACGGGGGGAAATACTCGCCGAGTGACGTCTCTTCTTCGATCATGCATATTTTCAGAGATCAGCCACTAAAAATCTGAGCTGCGTTTCGTTAATTAAATTCATGTTCACATTCAATCACACACTCTCACATTCGTCATAAGTATAGAATTATCTAATTAAAAATAAAACAAAGAGTTGTGCTCGAAATATCGAGGGAAATTAAATTACAACCGGTAGGTTAATTACTATCTTATACTAATAAACCTTATCCGTCATATATATCAAGCAAAGCTAATATCATCGCTGGGCAGCTTCGAAACTGCACTGATAAAAGCTTTTTAACTGTATATTTGCCAGATACGGAGCCAATCCGTTTAACTCGCAAAGAGCCTGGACTTCTCGGATTCCCTTACCACAGAAAATGTTACCAGAAGTGGTTCTGCACTTATCTCTTCAAAGAGTCTGGATTTTAGGAAACGTAATTCCAATGCATTACTTCAGAACTGCTTCAATCCTAGTTCCAAAGTCAGTGAAGCTGTTAAATTTACAAGCAAAAAAAAATTGTTAATTAAAGGAAAACGAAATAAATTAAAATTGTGTAGCCATTCTCTTACTTATAAAAGTATTAAACTTGCCCCTAGAGGTCTTTTCTCACCCCTTCCTTTTTGCATCGTGGAGCCGCTGCTAAGTTGTGTGTCAAAAACGGGCGGCAAGCCAGTACATCTCTGGTTATATAGGACTAACTCCCCCCACAGAGACAAAGATTGATGCTGTCGCGAAAAGAAAAGAGAGTTCGAAACCCAACGATTTCATTGGCCAACAGCAACTTTTAGTCTAGTTTCGTATAGAAAGAGAACAGGAGCACACTGAAGAAACGAAATTATTTCCCCGCTAAAAACTAATGAAAGAAAAATAACTAAATGGATTACATAGGATTATACATAGAAATTACATACAAGTACATATTATAGCAACAGAAAATAACATAATTATATACAAGAGTTTAAATTTCGAACTGGCCAGTTCTTACCCCTAACTTAATCTAAATAATATTTATTATAATTATTATAGAAAATCACAAAAATGTTCATACCAGGAGCACCTCAGTATGACTGAGTGTGACATAGTAACCCTCTGAAAAAAAACGATAGATTAATAAAGTTGGTGCAAGAACTTTTGCCGTACCCTATATACCATTTTATTTTTAAGAAAAAAATATAAAATAATCTTTGTGCTTTTCCAAAGTCTTATTAGTGTCCACAAGTCCATTACTTCTTTTTTTTTTACTTTTATATCACTATTTGTTTGACGCACTCAGCTCTTTTAAATTTATAGTTCATTCCTGAAAAAATAAAAAAAAGTAATCAAAGATAAAAATTACACACACACTCATAAATTTTTCTTTCTGAATAACGAAAGTTCATAGAGTTTCTATTGTCTGTTTTGTAATTTCACTACGTCACTTCACCGTCGTTGATTGAAGTCTCTGCTACCCGGAACCTGAAGTTCTCTGCAATCCGGCAGCCCACGTGAATATCACGGTTCAAGTTAATGTTGCTCCTATCAAGGGCCCATAACTCAGCGAGATATGGCAATACGTGGCTTAGTGACCCTCTCGAATGAGTCTGTCACAAATAGATGGGAAATACAACATTTATCCCAATGAAATAGGTTATGGTTTCCTATTTCTAAGGTTATATCTATTGGATTTAACCTTCGATGTCGAATCATGCCAGCTTCTATGCTGGTCACATTCATATTCAATATCTCTAGCAAAGTCAGGTCTCTCATAATACTTTTTGAAAAAATCGCAATTGGTTTTAATTTTCTTTTTTGTTTTAAAATTTTGGACGACAAAATTATTCTGATTAACCTGTTATATTATTTTGCAAGGACCTGTCCAATCTGGCAACAACTTTTTGTTTATTTTATGTTTCCCAGAAGATAAGTTGATCTTGCGCAACCAAATAAGATCCCCAATTCTGAAGTTATGAGTTGTCCTTCCATTATTATAATGTCTTGCTTGTCTCTCGTTTTGCTTTCTCTGATTTCTATATACAAAATGCTTCACTGAGTCAAGTCTATAAGCAAGATCTTTCACAAATTCGAGCGGTTTTACTTGCTCATTACAATTGAATTCGTTGATGAAATCTAATTCAAATGGATTTCTTAATAGACGTCCGTAAACTATCGTCTGCGCGCTTAATCCCACAGACTCAAATATTTTCGAATTCAAGGCATACTGCAGAGGTTTCAACAATATGTCCCAACGGTCATGCTGTTTGCACTATAATGCTATTTTCTTTTTAATTTACTTCACTCCAAACTCCGAAAGATTTCCGCAAGCCCTAAAACTACTTAAATAAATACTTTTAGTCCTCAAGAGAGCAACTATACTTTTCCATAAATACCCAGAGAATATACTATGGTTATCAGAAACAATACTATGATAAAAGAATTGCTCACAAAATAAATCTAGACAAGCAGAAGCAACTGCTTTAGCAGATAATTTCTTCAAGGGTTTCAATGTAATATACTTGGAATATTTATCAATGAATACGCATAACCAGGAATAACCTGTACGGTTAGATCTTGGGAGAACTCCCAAAATATCAACATACAACACCTGACCGATATCAGTAGCTTGATTCGTAGCCATTAACCCTGGCTTCTTTCCAGTAAAAGGCTTAAATTGGGCACATTTTCTACATTTTTTACGTAATTAATCGTGTCCCTCGCTATGCCTCTCCAGCTATATTTTCGTTTTACTCTATCTAAAGTAACACGCATCCAACCATGAGTTGAATAAGCATGATCATGATTGGCTAACAAAACATTGAAATGAAGGCTATCAGGTACCCATATTACGAATCGGTCCTGTTTAAGTATATTATCGTACATATTTCTAAGCAAAATGTTCTCTTCACTAATATTAGTTTCCTTTACATATATATCAAAATGGTGTTTATCTTTTCCTTTAATTTCTGCTTCCCCCCCAGAAACAAGTGAATCATCTTCCATTTGTTCTTGATAAATTTCTTTAGGATCAGCAATCTCTCGAATCAAAGCCTCCATATGATCTTTTCCTTCTTTCATCTTCCTCTCTCTCTCTTCAGCAAAAGGCAATAAATCAAATCCACTTCTTTTTTCTTCTGCAGTTAAGTGCAAATTAACGTTCATAGGATAACTGTTGCTGTTGTCTTTTTCTTTTTCTTCTTAATTCTTTCAATCCTTTGCTGTCATATAATTCTAAGAAATTTAACTCCTTATCAACGATATCAGCAATATTTACTATTCTACCATCTTCTAATTCAGTAGTTGCTTGGTGTCCACTGTCTTCGTCTTCCAAAGGACAATAATAATCCATAACTTCTTTACCAAGACAATCTTGATCTATACTATGTCCAGAAGTTTGTCTACACAGGTAATCGGCAACCATTTTAACAGAAGATTCATATTTAAGGTGCACTCTGAACCTCGAAAGACGAATAACATAACGAGCCATTACTGCTAGTAAGTCTTTCATTTTCAAAATAGTAGAAAGATTTTTATGATCTGAATATAAATATATCATTTGCCCTGAAGCCTTCAGGATTGATTCAAAACGTTCTAACGCTGTCAAAAGAGCATATATCTCCTTGCGTCCAATAGTATATAGCTGTTGAGTTGGATTAAGTTTCTTACTTCCAAAAGATACAATATTTAATTTTTCTTCTTCATTTTCAGGTTGTAAGACAACAAAACCTATCGACTTATCACTAGCGTCTCCATAGGCGTGGAACTCTTTACTAAGATCTGGCAAAGTTAGTACCGGATTTGACATTATATAATCTTTCAAATGAGTAAGTACACATTCACACGAACAATCCCATTTGAACAGTCCTTTAACAGATCAGTCCAGGGTTTTATCTTAGCAGATAATCTCGGACCGTAAAAAAGAAAAGAATCCAATGAAAGACATGAGTTCTTTTTTAGATATCGCGCTCGTAAATGTCCTAAACCAGTTTCCTTTTCTCGTCATCAATAGATATTTTTCTCCTGTTATCTTATATCCAAGGAATTAAATAGAGTGAGTCCCGACACTTAATTTCCGAGGGTTTACTATCAAATTAGTAGTTAAAAGCTTACTAAGCACGTTCTCTAGTTTTACATAAAGTTCCTCGCAAGTTTTTCCAGAACCAGCAATATCATCATAAAAACTGACACAATCAGTGAAATAACTCTTTCCTAATGCCATTGTAATTACTTTAGCTAGCACCATAGGCATGTTAGTTAACCCATAGCAACCAGATTGATATTTATAGATTCCAAAGGGTGTAAATATCCCTTAAAATCCTGTGAATCTTCGGCAATTCTTATAGAACCGTATGCAAAACTTAAATCTATGGAAAAAAAGTAATTGCTTCCTCCTAAATGAGTAATTGATTCTTCAAAAGTAGGCATCTGATATTTCATAGGTACCGTGCGAGAATTTAAAAGTCTCCCGTCATGTATTAGAGTATATGGGTTTGATTTTTTCTTGTGTAAAATGACATTACTTGTGTACGAAGTATATTCTTTTTTAAGAATTCCTGCAGCCTCATATTCATCAAGTAACTGTTTCATAATTTTCTTATTTTTCTCAGAAATAGGACGATGCTTTGCTGAAAAATAAGAATAATCAGTCAATTGTATGTGATGTTCCAATAACGGAGTTATGTGAGGCTTATGTGAAAAAACTCGTTTAACCTGTAGCAATAATTCCAAAAATCTATGCTGCCAATCTTCACTTAAATCAGACTTCCGTATAGCGTCTTCAAGAAGTTCATTTATATTTTCGTCCGACTCAAACATCA
>JAGDQP010055362.1:1817-13155 GCA_022664845.1 Lepisma saccharinum
TTCCACACCCTCGAATAGTAATAAGCCTCTATTTGTGGAATAATAAATGATAAACGATCAACTTTATTGATTAACTATAAAAGAAATAAAATAAACATGATAAGTACATCCTGGCTAACGTTACTTTTAAGAGGTCAATACCTCTTTCTGCTAGTTTCGAACACTTGCTGCCAGATAATGTTCAGATTGTCCAACGTTAATCCCAGATTCGATATAATAGCCGTAACAGTGTACAGCAAATTCTCTGGTCTACTCTCTTAACCAGTCCTGGCTATTTCTCGACCTGCTAGCCATTCTTCTTAAATTTCTCGTAAACACTTCAAACAACATTAGTGCCCACCACTGGCATTTGACGTAAGGTTACCTACCGTCTGACAGAAAGAACATCCCTATGCTCCTTCTCTCTAGCAAATTTGGGAGGTAATCAGTTCTAAACTTCAGAGACAAAATACATAGAATCTGTCCAGCATTTCATCTCAGCGGTGCCATTTCCTACAGAAAAGATAGCTGCGGGAGGACCCAAACTCATTCTCGGTTTTTAGAGATTGAAGTGATGTTGAAAATGAGCATTTTGTCTGGATACTCTTAGGTTAAAGAGCGGAAGAAGGTCGTTAGTCTTGAGTGTGCCCTGCATTATTTTATAAAGAAATGTTGAAGTCATTTAGTTTTCTTCGTGTGTGTATGTTTTTCAAGTCAAGAGAATTCAAAATGTCTTGATTAGGTTCATGTTGGAGGTTGGGTATCCTGTGTTGAACAATACGGATAAAGAAATGTTTGGCTTTGTACAATTTAGATACGTTGGTTTCAGAAGCCATAGACCAGATAGATAAACAGTATTCAATAGTAGGAAGTACAAAAGTGAAAAAAATATGCCCGAAGAGCTCTGAAATCTTGAATATCTGTAAACGTGTAGAGAAGTCCAAGAAGTTTGTGCGCTTTAGAAGTTACGAATTCAATGAGAGGAGTAAAATTGAGTTTTCCATCTCATATCAAAGGTCTTTGTAATGGTCTACCCATGGTATATTAGATGAGGATAACGTGTACGTACATGTTGTGTTACGGTATTTGAGTGAGAATCACATTGCAGCAGTCACTTTTCAACTGAATATATAGCGGCTTGAAGGTAGAAATTGTCTTCTGTAGATTTAATAGTCCTTAAAATTTTGCAGTCATCAGCGTAGAGAAGTACAGAGCAGGAATTATCTACCTTTTCACGTAAGTCATCCATGTAGAGGTAAAATAAAACAGGCCCTAAAGAGCTTCCTTGAGGGACACCTGAAAGCATTGGGAGCCACTTGGATGTGCTACCAGATATTTAAGATATTTAATCCCGAAATCCGGCATTTTTTTGACAGAGCCATGTTTAAACGTAGAAAATAAGGGAGTGTGATTCAACGCTGCGATTTTTTGCTGTTTGTAGGTTACATTACATAAATTGCAACCTTATTCAACTACTTAAAAATAAAAAAAAAGAAGGTTTCAAAGTCCAATTTTGTACAATTTTACTCATTTTTCAGCCCAAAGGAATTCATTTTGAGAAAAGGTGCTTCGAAATCTTAAGTACAGTTCAGGAGCTACACAGTAGTCCTTGATTCCGCTCAAGCTCTTCTGTTTTTTTTTTAGCATCCACCATGTTGGAAACGTTGTTGCCCGGGCGAAATGAGTGCAGAACATTTTTTTTAAAGTCGTTCCCATATCCTCAGACATGTAGGAACTCGTGTACAAAAAATAAGATTTTTCTAAAACAGCGATGCAACCAGTGTTAGATGATTTGTCGTGAAATGACCCCATAATCTGAAAATCGTTTTGTTCAAGGTATTGCGAGAAAGTGTTTTAATCAATTTTACTGTCTCAAGTAGAATGTTCAGTGATATTTCAAGGTACAGAAATGCCTACCTGTTTTATCCAAATTAAAGGGGAAAAGAATGAGAGAGAGAGAGAGAGAGAGAGAAAAAAAAAACATCCGTAGCAGTGGTATCTTAAAATCGGTTGTCTTTGAGCATAAGTAGTTTCTTGGTATACAGACTTATAAACAGTGCTGGAAGTGGAAGTATTTCACTGGGTGAACGCAGAAAATTTTTCCTCACTGCGGACACCCCCCCCCCCTCAAAATGGTAAAGGAAACGCGATTTTTTTATTCCTATGGGCACTGCAGATTGCAAAGCAAAAATGGTAAGTGGGTAGCACGTGGAGTAACAGGTTTGTAGTATTTCTGTGTGTTTTTAGCTTTCAAAGAATTTCAACAAGTTGTGACGAAAGGTCATTTAGCCACTTATCGGAAGCATAACAGCGGTTGTTTGCTGTATTCACTGTTGGAGTTTGCGTTCCCCTCATTTCCAGCTCTACTTATAAGTTCAGTTTTTTTAAAAGCTATTTTATGATAGTGCTTTAGTAAGATAAACGCAATTGGGTCATCCTCAAGTATCAGGCTTTAGTGAAGATCAATATATTTTACTTAGGGCGAGTTCTACAATTGACCGCTAAACTTTTAGTCAGCGCTAAGTTGAGGCCAGCTCTCATTGGCCAAAATCACACATTTTCCTTAACTTCGCCCTGACTAGAAGTTTAGCGGTCGATTGTAGAACTGACCCTTAGTGCGCATAGTATTGTAGCGAAGGTTACTTCATTGAGATTAGCATTTCTAAGATAAAAAATGCTTTAAAACTTTCGAAATTAATTTTTAAAAATTTTTTTTTAAATATTCAAAGCCTGTGAAAGAGTAAAATGGTGTGTGATAGTGAGTTTAAGAATCCTGAGGGAGATATGTAGAGAGTAAGTTCAGTCATTTCTTTTGAGATAAATTAATTAATTTATCTAATAATGTCTGTTTCAGTTCGTAAGCAAATATTTCCATATTAAAAAAAGAAAAAAATACTGAAGAGAGAGAGTTAAATTCATAAACATTAACATAAATCAAGTAGTAGATGGGAAATACTGAATAATTGGAAATAATTATTTAAAAAAATGGGTTATTTTTTACTCTGTTTACAAAATAAATCTTTGTTGCTTGAAAGTATAAAAGCTACAAATTTTGAACAATATATGTACACTATATTACACTAACAACCTTGACATTCGTTTCTGTAGGTAGGTGTTTATTTTAAAATAGTTATTGTATTATCTTGCGTAACACCTATCGTAGAAAGTTTCAACTCAGAAACGAACTGTCATTGTTTTTAGTGCAACTTCGTCGCGTTCAAGGCAGAAGGGCGTAAGTTGTATGGAAATATAATACATTTACGCCCTTCTGCCTTGAAATCGACGATGTATAATATAGTACACTGAAGATTATCGGGAGTTAATTTTTTAAGGATGACTCCCAGTAAGGATTTCAGTAAGCAAATTACTATAAATTTATTCCATGTCTACTCAGAATGGATGTTTAATAACCGAGCGTTAATGGTTTCCCAGTTACAGAAAATAATATGATCTGCTTCTTCCCTCCATAACGCATGATACGTAAGTTCCAGATAGTCGAATCACATGACGACCAGAAGTGAAATTCTTTTAATTAAATGGATAAAAGCTTATGTTTTTTTTCCCTCGAATTTATAGAAAATGGAAGATAAATTTAAATATCATGAAAAGTTGCACACTGTGGCAATACTACACTTTAGATATACACGTGACCACCAGAACATGTGAATTGGTAAATGTTAACCGGCCTAAAGGCCATGAAACGGTTCTGTATTGTCACATTGTGTAAATTTGCAAGCTCATAAAATTTTTCATTGACCATTTTCTCTGGACTTAGGTGTACCTAACCAATTGATGTAGAAAACTGTTAAAGCACGGCAGTGAGTATAAAAATCTTTGGTTTACAAATAACTTAGAACTGTTTTTTTTTTTGTCATTGCCTGTGGAAACAATTGCAGGAGTATAAAGTTGGTAAAATAGTATGATTTAGGCAGGGGTTAGATTGCCGGGGGGGGGGGGGGATGCCGGGATTTTTTCTGGTGCCAAAGGATTTCATCCCCGATTGTTGATTCCGAATATCATCTCAGCCAGGGATAACCTACCCTTGTATTTCTACCCAAACAGGTTAGTCGGTTCAAACTTACCAGCAACCACTAGTTGTAGGATCCCCTCGTCGTAATTTATAACAAATCGGACACGGAGTTAGGTGAAACTGAAGAACACGTGTTTTCTAATATTAATGATACCAGTGAGTAGTTAAGCTGTTATACAGTGGAGAAAAGGAAGAAAGAATGAAACAAAGGAAATTATGAAAGGAAGCATAATTTTACGGTTATATAAAACTTGTAAAATTCAGGATTAATAAATAGGTAGTTAAAGAAACGTGTAGGGGCAATATATAGGCGTCTGTAATGTACGGAGAAGCAAATATTTTACTTTTTGCTGTATGTATCAATGGTATTTGTATGGTGTTTTGTACTTGTTTCTAAGGTACAGAGTATGATGCATGTTTCAACTTGTTTTCGACTCGTACGTATGTCATTGCGTGGTTGGATGCAGTTAATATCAACAATGTTAATTTGTCTGAAGGAACTTTCCTGCACTGAGAGTACCGTTTTAAAATTAAAGTTTTTAATGAGGTAGGAGGTTGCACGTCGTGAGATATCGGGAGAAGGCAAATTGTTGCAAATAAATTACCATACAACGGACATAATGTGCACGTTACGAAAATGCATAAAGTTAACATTTCGATTGTTGTATTCAAGCCATGAAACTAACTAGGTAGTCGATCATATCCAAAAGGGTTCCCCCCCGATAACAAGCCCTAAAGTTAGGTAATGAAACATTCAGTTAGACTTCATTAACAACGAAGTGAATACTTCTCTTGTGTAAACTTCCCTGAGATCAGTAAGCAGACATCTGATGTGTAGTTTATGTGCAGGCTGTATGTTACAAATGAAATTATAGACAGATCTTGAAATGACTTAGAAGTGATACCTGATTTAGTCATAATTAGATACATTAACGAAAATGAGTAAACTGTTTCCTTGTATTGTATACCAAAAATGTTAATGCCATTGGATATCTGCAAAGGAAGTACAGCACATGATACAGTATGAAGAAAAAATGGTAAAATAACAAATGCATGCAAAATTTGTCGAATGATAAAAGAATGACTACCTAAACAGTTTTCAGTGACCGTGGTAGTTGTTTTCTATGTTTTTTGTAAACTACACTTCTATTGTATGAAAGTAAAGTCCTAAATCATGTAACGAATTCTCGAAAGTATTACACTGTGTTCTTTTTTGAGATGGATTATTATTACGGGGAGGAGTTTTTTTGTTCTTGGTATTACGGAGTGGGGCGAAGATATAAAATTTCGAGAGTTTTTGTAAAAGTCACCTCATTGAAGGAATTTTGTTCGTAAAAGATGCATATAGGTGATACTGTCACGAAGTCTTGTATTTTTGGATGCTGCATTTACGGCTAAGGCTGTATTGCTGTATCTCCATAGGAATTCCTATGAAGATACGACAAAACAACCCTCAGACGTCGGCATAACAATGTGAATTGTTCATTGTTTTTGTTATAAGTATGAGTCATTATTAGTGATTGTAAAATAAAATTGTCAGAAAAAAACCATAGTAACATGCAGGAAATGTTTGTATTGTTTTTAATTGGTTTCTAGGTATGTGTGAATTTTCGTAAACAAGTGAGCCCTAATTTCATTTCACACTATTGTAGTAGTATGCTTCGTATTTGCCATTTGATAAAGTAGGTGTCCCTCCCCCCAAAAAAAAAGAAGAAAGCGCCAAAACGCAAAATTGAAATTTTAAGAAGCGACTTTTTAAATCCAAGGTATAGAAACTCCTGCTTTTGATAATTATGTATCTTTTGAAGCTTAAGTAGATATGAGAGTAAAGACCTACTTATGAAAACTAACAAAAGAATAAAACATATTTTTTTAAGTCTTCTAGAGTTGTATTATTTCACTAATTGTAATCTCTGTAGTGGAGATGATTTGTAAACTAAATTCCAGTGAAATGGAGGAAGCACTAGTAAGTAAGTAATGGGGAAGTTTTATGCCCAAAAAATGTGTAGTGATTTAACAGTTTCATATTACCTTATTTTTAGGAGATTAAGACACACTTTAAAAAAAAAAAGAAAAAAATACGGTCTAAAATTTATATACTTCATTTTATTTGGTAATTTAAGGTTATAAAATAAGGTAGGAAAAGAACTACTTGTCAGAATTCAAAGGCGAGCGTTCAGGAACTTCACAAACACAATAAAAATGAGGCAACATTTCGCCGAAGGCGTGTTTATATAAAAGGAAAGGAGACGGACAGATAGGACTGTGTAAGTATGTATATTAGTAGAATCCAAAAATATTACCATTTATAGTGGTTTTCAATGTCCCTTTCCCCATGGGTGACTGATTTTTATTATATTAGAAAAGATCTCGGGAAATACTAACTTCTATAATAATAAATTTCTTAATTTGGGGCATAATTTCTGAGATTAGCTTCTACCAAGTTAGGTGAGCCCACCCTGTATAATAGGTTTATTTTTTTTCAGTGTTTGTTAATTTTGGCAGTTGTTAGAAATTTTTCAATCGGTTATTTTCTGTGAAAGTAAACACGTCTGGATTTTAATGGCAAAATTTAGTCTCAATTTTGAGGTGTCTCGTGGCAAATGTAGCTGTGGAGGGTATGTATTTTAAGTACCATTCCAACATTTACTGGTGAGATTTAGAAAGAAACTGTCAGGGATGGTCGGCGTGGATACGATTTGAACCTACGGCATCTCCTATGGTCGATTCGTAAGCAGAGACATTCAGCACGGGTTCCTCTTTTGACGGAAATTATTCTTTTTCAGAGGAAAGTGTGCATAAAAACAATAGAAAATCTTCAGCTTAATGCCGTGCACATTTTACGGTTTCAGAATTAGGAGAGTGTATCATATCCCGTCTTGTGTAGAGTTTGAGCCATAACTCATGAGATTGAAACCTCAATGAACAAGTAGCTGAAAGAAGTTGTGAATAACAGGGAGTGGAGTTAGATGTGAAGAAAACAAAAGGTTAAACAAAGTAAATTACAGTAGAAATCAATAGTGGATGAGAAAAAGAGAACAGATATTCGCCTTATATTTTCAAATTAGCATACAAAGCGTGAAACAGAAATACAAGCAATGAAGGAAGAGAAATCAACGAATAAAAATCTTTCTGTGCAACAATGAACAGAAAGTTCTGGAGAAAGTTGGTTACATATATTTTTAGTGTAGTAATGGTGGTGTGTGAAATTGAACCGTAGACTTTATGGGTGAATAAAAAAAAAGGATACCTATTAAATTGCGTTTCTGAATGATTAGTTGAGAAGAAAAGTTAATACGGTTCTTACCAGCGTGGAAGTACTGGTAAGAATTCATGAAAGAAGAATACTGGAAATAATAGGGGAAATAGAAGCCGAGTGTAACTTAAATGGAGTAGTAAGGAACATAAAACATACTCATAAGGCCGTTTGCTCAATAACGGCTTATGTTATGGTTTAACGAAGTAGAACTTAACATGTCTTGCCTTAAAGTTAGGCTTGGAGGATACAGGTTGCACAATGTGTTCTACTTAATAAAGCTGCACCTCAGTCAGATTATTTTTAGACCTGGCTACGGTTCAGGGAGAACTGATGATTTCGCTGTTCTTTTGTCAACTATTTTTCATGTGTTCCTCAAGAAGCGGTACGAAAAGTTGAAGTCAGTTTGTGTTCCAACGCGGTTGAAATGTTAAGGGTTTGCCTTGAATTAACTTTACTTTTGGACTCCCCAAAATGTGGCAGTTACAAGAGCGTTGGAAGGGTTGAAACGCAATGGCTTTACTTTACTTTTCAAGCTTAAAAAAAAAAAAAAAAAAAGCTGCTAAAATAAAAAAAAAAATAACCTGACTTTAACTGCCTTTGCTACTCAACATGTGTCCATGATTTTTCTAGTAAAATACGTATCATTCATAAGAAGTCATCTTTAGTATTCCTTCATATGCGGCCATATTTGTGTGTGTGGATCAACATGAGCGCGTATTTAACGATATAATGACATGGCATTTCGTAACGCTTTTTGGATTGCTGTTGTCACGAGGTGGTATATGTGAATTATTTACAATGGTGTAGAGCGCATACATGGAACAGTACCTGACTGAAGCTGTGGTCCCGAAGATAAAGTATATCCATATGATTTTGTGACAAACTCATAACATTCCCCAAATGATAATGAAAATAGATAATAAGAAACGAGCGATAAACTTAACTTCATGACCCATATATGCACTCTACCACACATTCTCTTGCAAATAATTATCACTGACACTTCTATAAACACCTAGCGACAGTCAGCAATCCGAAAAGTATCACGGAAAGCTGTGTCATTATTATTTCGTTAAATACTTACTCCAGTTGGACAACATACAAACATGGCGGTGTGCGGTCTACTAATGGCGGCATTTCGTGTTATGAATGGCACTACATTGCTACAAAATCTCACGGACAGCATGTCGAGTGAGTGAATACGGGTTATTTAAAGTCAGGTTAGATTATTTTGTTCATGAAACGTGATGCGCATGACGTTTATAACATACTCCATGTGCTTATCCTCAACATACAAGCAGCTAAGTAGTCCCAAGTACTTTTCGCTCTTTCTCTCATATTTCACACTTCCATGACACAAAACTTCGCAACCGAGCAAAAAAAAAAAAAAAAAAAATCATCTCTACCTATGAACTCTTTCTTCAAAAAGTCAATAATTACTGTATCTTTTGCCTGGATATTTTTTAATAAGGAATATTAACCGCTTGTAATACAACAAGAAAATAATCATCAGTCAGTCAATAAATTCGAAATTCTTGAAAGAGTAAGCAAGATCACTGATTTGGTACAGCAGATAGTTTTATGTAATGGGGAACATCTGAAGGGAGTGGTGGTCGTATTTGTAGCCAGTAGTTTCTGATCTCCATGTTAAAAATGATCGTGTCCACACGAAGTTAAAATGCTCCTGGATCGTATCTCAAGGATTGTTTCAAGCGTCAACACGTACGTTATTTGTTTAGACTAACTGAGGAACTTTTTTCACTAAACGTGGAAGATATGCATTGTAATTTCGTTGTGGGTGTCTGTATTTTGTCGAATATAAGCCTTACTTCCATTTTTTTTTTTAAATCTTTGTTCCCAAATAACGTCGTGACCTTTTCAAATATTAAAAATATACTCGAAAGGTAGGTAAATTTTATGCGTTGATAACATGAAATTATTCATCGAATTATTGGTGAATCATTTTTATTCAAGTATAGTTAGTATTAATAAAATAACCACTGGCGTTACAGACCGAAAGTTCCTGAGCCTACCCAAATTCTATCTGTCCGCAGTTGGTGGAACTGCGTACACCTGAGTGACGGCCGTGGGGTCATCATGCGCGTCACCGTGACCACGAACAGGCGTATCAGGGGCTTTCTAGACCAAGTGATCGTCACATCTTTATTCACGTTACTCCCCAGTTTGCCTCACGACGCTGGATGGGCGGGAATTGAACCCGGGACCACGCGGACATGAGTCCAACGCTCTAACCAGTAGACTGTGGAGCCCCCATAGTTAGTATTAGCATAGACTAAATAATATAGACTTTATACCGCTTACCTGTTTTCGTCTGCGCTAAAATTAATGGGTTTTTTGCTTAAGAGCACGTGATTTTGAATCCTGTCGTGTGGTGGCTACTACTTTAAAGAACCAGTGACTAAAAGTAGTCATCTAGTGGCAGGCTTCAAAAGCACGTGCTCCTTAGCGCAGTCGAAAATATGTAGGCGTGATAAGTCTATCTTATTATTTTGTCAATGGTATTAGCTACTGAAGTTTATAGTTGTAATGTGTTCCGTAAACATTTTAGCGCGGGTTACATTCGATGAGGTAGACTACTAAGTGGTTTGAGTTGAAATTCCGGATTTTTTAAAACACATTTGATTTTATAATAAGAAAGTGATCCGGTGTTAAAATTATAATTGTTGTTTTCTGATATAAATGTAGACAGGTAATAAGTTGATACTAGAAACTGGTCAAAGGACCAATTATCCTTATATCAGTCAGGCCTCACAAAATATTGGACTTCGTTACTTCAGTTCCAAAACGTCCTAGTTTCAGTTAGGATCTGTGACAGCAGCTACTAAATTGATTCAAAGATAATTTTAACAAGAACGTTGCTATAGATTATGGTAAGTTATCACAGTGGTGCCTCCAGAAGCCATTTCCAATTTTATAATTGGAGGAGGATAGAGTTTTATGTTTAATGTGGTAAAGTATGGCCTCACTTGCGAATTTCAATTTACAATAGCTAGAAGTTCAATTCACGATGTGTGTTAACTGAAATTCCAAATTAATGTTTTTGTAGAGAAAAACAAAACATAGTAATATATCACTTGATCAACGTTGCCATTTAAGAAAATAAAACGTTATGCCACGAAGCCTCAGCGAATGAGGTAGCTTATTTAAATTTAACTCAATGATGCGTCCTCTTGGAAATCAAAACTGGCATGTTTCGGATGTTCTTTCTTTTTTCTTTTTTTTTTAAAGTAGAAAGAAACTAGATTGTAACAGTTGCCCAACGCTGTTGGATATACAGTATAAGACAAGAAAGGAACAGAAAATGAGCGACTGGATGAAATATCGTAAAGGTTAAGGAACTTCTTTTGCGTGATTTGGGAAATCTTTACCAAAACTATTACCATTACGTTTTTCGTCGAGGCATCAATTTTTGCAGGATCTAGCTCCAGCAAAAATTGATGCATTAATCGTATTCAGTGTGTTTCATGTTCATCTGGTACTTCCTAAATAGTCTTCGCAAGGATCTTTACACTCATGTTATTGAATTTCTTCTAAGTTGTCACTGATGCAAAGTCCGTTAGGTATGGATTATTCACAGACTACCTTCTACCATCCCTCAGAGAGACAGACTTCAAATTCGTGGTATTTCCTCCAACGGCCTGTTTCAATGTTTCATGAATTCCTGAGGTGGATCTCCCAAGTCTGAAACAAGCGGAGGCACATTTGCTATTACTGTAAGTCGGTCACCTACTACATGTTAAGCAGCCAGCGAAAGATTTAATACATTTCAGTCTTCTTTCGACTCAGTGAACCCAACAGTTTTCTGTATAAAGAAAAAAGAATGAAATGAACAATAAAGAAGAGAAGAAGAAACTGTTTAGGAGCTGGGCTACTCAGAGATAAGCATTGAACGTTGCAATTGACCGTGCAGCAGAGGCTCGGTGCTTCCAAAACTGGCGGTTCACTAATATTAAATACATACTTCTAAAGAAGAAGAAGAAGAAAACATTAGTATGCTTTGAAAATTTTAACAGAACTAACTAAGCAGTTTCAAAGTACACTAATGATTT
>JAGDQP010055363.1:0-13155 GCA_022664845.1 Lepisma saccharinum
TATTCTTAATAATAAATCTAGCTTAATTCCAGAGGGTTATAGGATGTTTGTTTGAGGTGGGTGCCGAGTCCTGAACAATTTCCGATTCTTTAAACTTTGAAATGGTCAATAACTTCCCAAATAAAATATAATATTTTGCCATAAAGACGAAAGTAGGGTAGTAAAGCTAGAAGTCTCGCCTGGGGGCCGCGAGCCCTGGTAATTTACTATTCCGCCCGTTGCACACTTTCAATTCATTTGGTTTAGAACACTCAAAACAGTAAAGCAAAATACCAGTGTTTCCTGTTTGTTTGTTTGTTGGTGGGGGGCCTCGTGACCCTGGTACGGGACCGATTTTAGAGAATGCTTAAAACGACCTAACAAATAACTTTTTCTCTCAGAATAATCTCAAACTCTTAGGACGAAAGTGGTCTATGTTGGCCATAGAAGTCTCACCTGGTGGCCCTGAGGGATTTACTTTGACGCCCTATATTATTGACGGCATAATGAAAAACTAGCAGTAGCAAACTGTTTTGGATGGTCACCGGATTCCACAAATGCGGATGTGGTTTCCAAATAATGATGCAAGATGAAGCACCAAGGCACATATTCAAATTAATCGTGTATCATCTGAAGGATGGAGGTATCAGCACATTGGATTGATCAAGCAACATTATGGACCTCAATCCTACAAAGGAAATATTGAATTTAATATAAAATAAGATCAACGCTTTGTGTTGCTGCACAAAACGTCAGTTGATAGAAAAATTGACGCAAGTATGGACAGTGGACACATGAAGAAGACATCTGAGCACTGGCAAGGAAAGGAACTGTAAGCATGTCAAAATGAGTTAAAGAAATTATCAAGGCACGAATAACAAAATATAAACTGTGTAATTTTGTGTAGAATCAATGACTGTGCCTATCAAAGTACTTACATTTACCAGGATTAATGTACATTTCATGTAAAAATGATAGAATTGCCTTAAGTATATAAGTATTCCAATAAATTCCTAATTCGTTGTCCAGAGACTGCATTTGTAGGTATCTGCATGCACGTCACGAAAAATTATATATGGAGAAAGATATGAAATGTTTCAATGCAAGATATCAGCAAAAGAGAAAAACGGCCTTAGCCTTAGATGCCTAAAGGTCATAAAATAAATTCAAAATCAGCAAAATAATCAACAGAACAACGTACACAATTAATGTTGTCATAGGGTTATTTATACACAGGAACCAGAATGATACATGTCGTAGAATCATGGAAAGCAGAAGATGTTTCTATCTCGCACAATAAATGAATCAGGATATTTAACTACTTGCGTGAACAATATTTGCCCCATAAAATTTTTAACGTTTCAACACAATCCTCTTCGAAATAACAAAATGTTTTATTCAGTTCTTTTTATTTTTATTCTTTTTTTACTACAACGCATGAAATACTTATTCTGGTAAAGAAAAAAAATGATCGATAAAATATTTTCACCCAGCGAGACTCAAACCTGCGATCTCTCGTTCGTAATTCCACCACTCTACCACTTCAGCCACCCGGACTCATGTGCAAGGGCGGATTGGCCCGGTCCCGGGAATTGCCTCGTGGGGCCTCACTGGCTCTTTTGTCTTGGAAGCGTACACAATAAAGAAGATTCACTTTGCTACTACTAGTTGCGTGAGGATCTTGCTGGTTTTCCAAAATTAGTAATTTGACACTCAAGACTTATGACTAGCATAAAAGCAGTGCTGAAGTTATCTCAGGAGTCCTACTGTAGGACACCCATAAATTGCAAGAAAGGGCCATGCAAAGTGTAATGGTAAGTGCTTTAATACATTCATATTCTTTTAATGCACTATATTTACTTAATGCTTTGTATTTTTAGACCTGATCAGTACTCTAAGGGCCCTTGCAATTTCCTTTAAGGGGCCCACTACCATGAAGGATTGAATACCCTTGAAAGGTGTTTTTGGAGCCCATGCGTCACAACTCCCGCTACCATGAAGGCCCTTTGATTACCAGTCCGCCCCTGCTCGTGAGAGAAAAAATAATTTTAAGACGTATGAGATCTATCTAAAGTGTTACGTAAACTTTGATCCATGTTATCTAACAAGTGACGGAAGAGTGCGTCGTAGTATTTTCGTATATTAATACCTGAAGGGTAAACTACTAACACATGAAGTCTGCTCACAAATTGAAATCCCCTGACCATGTCCTCTCTTTGTTAGTAAGACCTGGCAATAAATTAATAATTCATGTTAGTAATATGTTATGACTATGTCTATGTTGTAATAAAAATTGTTCTATACCATATGGAAATAGTCAATATAACGCAATAAAATTAATTCATTCAACTTCTCTGGTAACGAAATCACGATACTACCAGAAAACTTAGCTTAGAGATTTATAAAATCAGGTGACCTATGGCATTCTTCTGTTCAAAGTATTGCTGTCACAAGACAAAGTTATAACTTGGGGAAGGTAGGACTACTAACTTTTCAAATGGTACTACTTTTTAATCACCGCATAATTAAAAGACATGCAAGGATAAATAAGAAAATAAGGTGAATTTAGGTGTGCAATCGACCGGCATGGACTGTTCAGTCTCCCGATGGAATATATGTTTGAACTGCAGTGGCGACAACGTGGAAGTTTAGTGCAATATTATGTGCATAACATACTATAGTTTCATATTTGTACACCTTCACGTTTCGAAATGAATTCAGTTCTCACTTTACTTTTTGATTCTCCTTTGTATATAGAACGAAGACAAAACAATATCACTCTAACAGTATTTTAAATTAAGACACCTACTTGATTATAAACTTAAGGAGTCAAATTCAGTACCTGTATAGAATTTATTCATTTCTAATCTGTTGTTCTACCATTCATGAATGGTATTGAGGGGTTCATCTTTCAACATGATAATGCTCGTCAACATACCGTAACTGCAACTCAACGTGCCGTTCAAGATGTGAACGTGTTAGCCTGGTCAGCAAGAGTGCCAGATCTGTGTGGGATATGATTGGACGCCATCTACGGACTCCTCCGCAACGAGCATGACCCGTGCCGATCTGAGCATCCAGATACAACAAATGTGGAACACCATTCCAGAGGACTACTTCTGACACCTTTACGATGGAATGGAGGCGAGTGTGCATGTCTGCATTCAACACAGCAGTGACTACAGTGGTTTCTGAGGAGAACTACATTGAACTTTGTGTTCGCACTGCGTGTCCATCCTGTAAGTTGTAACATGTGTCAATATAATACATCAAATGGGCTAATCTGATATTCAAATTTCATTCACTTTCGTAACTCCATCTTCGTGTTGGTTCTTTTTCTGCACCCTCACTGCACACATGCTCACGGATGGTATCGGATAAGACCTAAACGTCCCATTTTGATTCCGGAACGTTCGGGATATACATGGTAGCTATGAGGGAGATCCAAGGTTGGAGGATCCTGGGATTCTTAGCAAGTACTTCCCTGGAATCTTCCGAGGAAGCATCATCAGCAAAATGCTGGGATGTTTATTGGACAGTACTATTCATTTGTTTGTTTGTTTAAGGAACGGAGTGTCGGTTCCTTATACAGCCAAGGGAATGGTGCTCCGGAATGATTGTTTCAGTTGAATATGAAAAAATAATTAATTGAACAGGTAAGTGCTTGTTTTGTAATTCGTTTTCTTTCACTAAAGTTTAGCGTTTTATTTGTTGCATTCTTTTATGTGGCGGAGTTAAGGATGTAAGTTAATCTTACTGCTTGGCCTCGACATCGAAATACGTTATAAAACAAAACTTGATACTAAAACAATACAAAATCTCTGAATAAAAATATTCGTAGTATCTCTGTGACACGTAACATAAATCCCATGTGGTATGATAATAATAATGCAATAGTAATAGTCTATGTCAGTTACTCACACCAGTAACCCTTTGTTGTATATTGTAAACATGGATACATGTAGAATCTCTTTGTTTTTTAGCTACACCGGTAAATTCCTTACATGCATTGCTGTACATAAGCCAGTTCTAGTTGCATAAGCTATTTGTATCCTGAACAGTTCTTCTTAACTAAGGAAGGGTTTTAAAAAGCTAATACAAACTATACAATATTAATTGAGGGTCTGGGCACAAGAAGGGCATTTCTGAGGAAGTGCCCTTTTGAGTAAAACGCTTTATTCTTTTCTTCCATTTTTTTATCCATATGATTGCCAAATTTTATATCATTGTTTTGAAAACGTAGATCAGCAGAAGTCGACGTGTGAAGGATTGCAAGTGCCCATTGTGCATAGAATATTTTTCTATGACGGTTTCCCTCTCTTTGTCATGAGATCAGGTATCACGCACATGGACTTCAGTAGCTGTTGTTTAAAGTTATTACATAGCTGCCGTTTTCACTTACAAGGGAGGTCGGTGAACTGTTCAGTCGATATCGAGATGATAAATATACCAAATGATAGGACATAGCATGTTTACTTTAACAGCTAAAATATTAGCTGCCACAGCTTCGTGTTAGCCTCGTAATAAATATGCAAAATACTATACAGGATGGGAGCCATAAGTCTTGTTAGGACAGTCGAATAAAATAAAAAAGTACGAGACAGACAGGAATGAAATGTCCCTGAATATGTTATAAACGAGGGGGCAAATGTTTGCGGATCATACCACGTTCTCGTCAGCCATATTGAAATCCGCTTTCTTGGATCAACTTGAAAATTTCAAATGCCAACGTGGCCATGCGATATATCAGATGACATCCTGTTCCAACGAGAAATTGAATGTTGCAGTGCAATGTACGATAACTGTAACCGTGTTGCACTTATGAACGAAATTATGGTACGTTTTGAACTCGGCGGGTTGTTCCGAGGGAAATTATTATGTGCAATACATATTGTAACATCACAACAAACACATTTATCAATATGAAGAACAGCTATGAACCACAAAAACGACAATCACCATCACAGAACATGTTTCACATGGACGCCGTTCTCATTGAACCACTTCCGCGAACGTCGTCGTGCGCCCTACGAAGCACGTCAGGTGATAGTTGTACAATTGTACAATGCACATACCTCACTGTCAGTGATTCTCCTGTTCAGGTAGGAAGCACCATTAAGTTACACTGGTACACGTTAGCCTTCAAGTACCGTCACAAAGAAATATCCAAACAAGTCAGTTGGGGATCGTGGTGGCCACTCAACTGGGCGCCGCCTACCAATTCATCTATCTGTTAACCACCTGATAACATTATCACCACATTCGTGTCATACAACGCTTCACAAATCATTGTTTATCACTTAGGTAAAGGAATATTAAACATGCAAATGGTGAGGGGAGATTAGTGAACTGTCAGGTCGAAGGATAGCAACTTTGTTGAGTGAGATATTACTCCTTTCACGATGGCGATAATTGAAATCATCTACGATGGCACACACTTCGTTCACCCGATATAAGAACAATCTCTATGCCTTTAGTTTTCGTAAGGACCATCTTCAATTAGTGAACCTGAAACGAACAATAACGGAAAAACCATTACAAATCTCACAAACCGTTAAAGATAGACATAAACCAACCACGTTTATGAGTTCCTTAGGAAATTTTAATGCTAGTTGATATTTCACAGACATTCCTTCTTATATGAAACTTTCGAGTTGAATCCAAGATGGCCGCTGGCAACGCGGTATGGTCCGTGCCATTTTCCCCTTCGCCTATCATGAAGAACGGCAGTTCTTCGAGTGACGCTAGCAAAGGACACTGTTAGCGGCACTCAGATAGTATACAGTTGCGGATCTAGCGAAGTATAAGTCCGATTTTGATGCTTGAACTTTCATTTAAAAGCTCTTTCCAATACTAAGACCCAGGAAAAAAATTGGGTCGGTAGGATCTCCTTGGGACCCCCTAGGGCGCTTTGAAAAAGATATCAAAATTTCACATTTTTTAGGATATCACTGACCCCAGACCATATAGGCGGCCGAAACTTACTGTATCTTATTCTATGCTTCAATACATTTCAAACGGTGTATCATACGTTAAAATCGGTGGAGCGGTTCAAAAGTTACGACTTTTTTTAACCGAATCACAAAATGTTCACAAAATGTTCTGTGTGTCTTTTTGTTTTAGCCCCAAATGGATGGTTTTAGGGGTCCATTGCGGATTTAGATTAGCTTAGATTTTTGATAGGAGTTACGGTTTTCGAGATATGGAGCAAAATCGATCTTGTATCCTTCCGCCATAGTGACACGTGCCACTTTTTAAATACGAGCCCGTACGGAGAACACTCTCCGCCACTGCTCCACTCATCTGGGCATGACGTAAAGGAGAAAAATGTAAAGATATATGACCGTACCTAATTTTATCTAACCTCCACGTTCCCATGGTGAGTAATTTAAAATGTACTTTCTGTCAAGAATATAAATGCATGTTTTGCGCGAGGTTGCATCCTGCCCCTTGTTGCTATGAGAAAAAAATGCTGCACATTATCGGTTATCCACCTCGTCCTTTAATCGAAACAAACTGTGCTTTATAGGCAATAGTCTTCAACAAAATAATTTAACATTTACTGACTTGTTGCAATATACTGAGAATGCTATAAATCACGTTTAGAAGCAGGAAATACTTTTCTTTGTTACAAGACAGGAGTCCTTGTAGACCACCGTCCGTTTCCAATAAATATCTGTTTTCATCACTGCAAGCGCGAAGCCTCGGTAGCCTAATAATTAGCGTTCTTGACTCTGCCGCGTGGGTTCGCGATTTCAAATCCTGGTCGAGTGTGTTTTTTTTTTAAAAAAAAGAAAATTGTGTAAGTTCGGAAGTTCAAAACCTGAGGAACACAATATTTTCTTTTTTTTAAAAAAAAAAAGCTTTTAATTCAAATTACTGTATTTTTTAAATTTTATAGGTAGCCTTACAAAATAAGTGATATCAGTATTTTAACCCGTTTGGGGTAAAAGGAAGAGTGACTCAAGAATTCTACTCACAAAAGAAGTGATATCTATTTTGCGAGTGACTGTCTTTGTGTCACTATGGCGGAAGGATACTGTTTCTTAATTTTATTACAAAGGCAATACTTTCGCCATAGTGACACAAAGAAAGTCACTCGCAAAATAGATGTCACTTCTTGCGTCACTCTTCCTTTTACCCCAAACAGGGTTTTGTATTGATAACATATTCAGAGACATTTCATTCGTGTCTGTCTCGTTTTTTTTTTTTTTAAAAATTTTATTCGACTGTCCTAACAAGACTTATGGCCACCATGTACAATATTTTCCATATTTATTACGTGGCTAACACAAAGTTGTGGCAGCTGATCTTTTAGATGTTAAAGTAAACATGCTATGTCCTATTATTTGGCGTATTCATAATCTCGATATCGACTGAACAGTTCACCAGCCTCCCTTGTCAGTCTGCGTTTCTTCTTACAAAAGTTTCCAAGAACTATGAGTAATATTTCGGTTTCTTTAGTTTCTCAAGACAGTGAGGATGTTGTTGAAGAAAGAGGGAAAGGTTTAAAGAAGCATACGAATAAAAGTGCCTGGGAAATAAATGTAGCTAAAGTCAGCAGACCATCAGGTAACAATATCAGCCGTTTCCAGAAACGTTTTTTTCCAAGTGACTAGCGCTCTAATAACAAGTTATTAACTATCTTTTAACATTGGTAGTCACTCGTTAGTACAGCACTGGTCACTCCAAAAAACGTTTCTGAATACGGCTATATGTTTCTAGAGGTTGCACACTCATTCCAAGGAAGACATTTAAATTAGTAAAGAACTGTTGTAAAAAGATAAGAACGTTTTTTATTTCAAATGGTGTCGATAATGATCATAAAAATTATGACAATTTGAATTTTAATTCGTTTTTGGCTCTAAGTATCTATTTCTCGGACCAGAATAGGTTTAGGATGCGGGAAGAAATCGCCCAGAACCTAAGTCGAAGGTACCATCCCTGCAGTTCCTTGTATGACTGAAGGAAAAGCTGGTAAACCTCAGCGAAGATTGTCGGCTGCTGGTGTCGACTTAAGGAACTTCTGAATGCCAAGTCAACGCTCTACCGTCTGATTTACAGCCACTCGGTGAAAATTGTAACATTGCAGAATTTAAGTTGGGTAATGACTATCAAGACACATACCTGTAATACTAAAAATAGTAATAGTGTCTCAGTAGTACAAACTTACTTACTTTTGTAGTGCTTTTGCTTAAAGTCCTAGTAGTTTCCATGAGGCTAAATACAGATAATTTTAGGAGTTTATATTTAATGTTACATTAAACATTAAAAATTAAAGTATTATTTTCCTATTTTTTCTTATTTCGCTTAAGGTTACTTATATTCTCTGCAAGAAAGGCACATACATGGTATTTTATTTTGCTTATTTTCAATATTTCTTTTCCATTTGAATTTCAAAATGTAATTAAAAGTTAATTTTAAAGAAAACTGTAGTCAATATGGAATACGTCTTGCTTTATTCAAGATGATTAAATAAAATTTTCAAGGTTCCAATACATTCAACATTGATTTTCTACAAGTTGGAACCTAGGGGAAAAAAAAAAGAGTTCCTTTTGCACCCGACACTTCAGTTTTAGGTTAGGGTAGACCGGGGCTATTTGAGTATAGTAGAAGTCAAAATTTCCCAAAACCGACGTACTTTAGAGTTTAAATAGTTATGCCATACTTTACGTACATTATTATAGTACAACATAATAAAGAACAAAGAACCTGTTAAATCATGGAAATTCTTAAAACGAATTGGCAGAATTCGAGACTAGTAATAATCACGGGGCTATTTGGGTTGCTCAGGGGGCTATTTGGGTCTTTCGCTGTATCAACATTGTTTACATTAATCACATTAGCTCTCATGTATATTCTTGAATTATACCCTTTTCTATAGCATGTGTGAAAAACATAACATTAATAAACATTTCCCTTCAACCATGTTTGTTTGAGAAACGCGAGTTTCAAATTTAACTAGCGTTAACTTACGACCGTTATCTTGTAACGTTAGTAAGAAACGGCTGTCTAAACACAAGTTAGTCATTAGGCACAGCTCACTTCGTGAATTTCTTTCTTTCTTAATCGAAATATATAGTATAATAGTGGTGCATATCACTTTTAAAGTATAAAAGAATGATGGCAGAACTAATCTACAAAATGTGACGCTACAATCAATTCATTTGTGTTCATTTGTTTATAATTTAATCCTCTCCCGTGTAAGAAGATTTTTTTACTCTACGGGAACCTCTATCTGTTTATTCACAGACAATGATAGTACAAGCACGATAACCAAGTTACGTTCGGTAGTCTGAACGCAAGTTAGTTTTTCCATTAATTCTTACCATCGTAAAATGTTAGTAATCTAAACAAGTCATTAGATAACATTTCTTACATGATACTTCAATTTTTGCAGAGAATTGATTATTCGGAAGCAGAATATGATGATCCGCAACAATCTAAAGTCTATACCAGCATCAAATTTAGGATGTGGATAATCAAGAGCGTTGGGTGTAAGCCATTGAAAACAAAAACAATTTGAACAAACAGCAGATGATATCAGAGAAAGTTAGAATTGCCTGATATTCAGCTTGAATCGTATTCTAAGACACTTCACCTTATTGGAGCCGAATGGTCTAACATTGTTCCGGAAAACCCAAAGGGTTTTTAATTATACTGAGTAAGGGATATATTCTGTACATTTTCGCACGTAAAAATGATAATGATTTGTATGGTCAAATAAAAAGGCGACGAGAGTCACAAATGGCCACATATTCGTACCAGTTAAACGTAGTTACCGTAGACCTGTACGCAGCGATCACACTGTCGCGGTCGCCGATGTATGCCTTGCTGGAAGAAGTCTTTGGTTTGGGTCTGGAGCGAATCGGTAACACAGGTCCACAATTCGTCGTTGGAACCAAAACGTCGAAACTTGAGGTTTAGCTTCAGGGTACCAAACAAGTGAAAATCACAGGGCAACATGTCGGGACCACGGGGAGGATTTTCGAAGATGTCCCTTTCAAATTTGCGCAGAAGCTTAGTTGTTTTATGGGTGTTGCGCGTTGTCGTGTAACAACCCAATACTGGAGCTCAATATTTCACGGTGTTTGCTCTTGATGGCTACATGCAGTTGTTGCAGTTTCTAACAGAACTTTGTCCCGGTCCTGTTAGACCTTTGCTGGAGGGAGTATCGGATTCCTTTCATCGAAAAGAGCATTTCATTGCCCTACGTGGGTGCAGTGTTCTTCAATTTATATATAGCTAAATTACACGTTAGGAAAAGTTCGATGTTATTCATAAAGGATGTTCTAACAATTTGGGAAAGCATGAATTCTCACAAAAGATATAATTGAAAATGTTATATCATTGTATTAAGAATGGTAAGATTTACAGAAGGGATTGTGTAGGGTATCAAATGCAGCATTTAATAAGCTAGCGAAATTCGTAAATAAATTAGATTATTTATTTGATGTAACCCATTTGAATGCGTTAAATACCATGAATAATTCTAAAGAATGACAGTGTTCTATTGCTGGTATTGATAGTAAATTTAAGGGAAAAATTCAAAGAAATGTGAAGGTTCAGCTAACTCCATTGTCAAGCAGTGAAGATGAAGAAGAATGCCAGGACTCTCTTGATCCAGCTCAAGATTTACAACCAGGCTCAACTAAAGAATGAAAAAGAATGAACCAAGTACTTATAGTATCAGAGGTGCACTCTTGTTCTTTATTGTATGTCTATCTGAAGCCTTAGACAGATGGAAAACTGTGACCAAAGTGTGGTTTATCTTTCAATGTCTACCGCAGAAGACTTCAATTATAATATTGACTACCTAATTATTAATTCCACTTAAAAAGCAAGCAGAAATAAAAGTAAATTGGAGATGTTCGGTGTGACACTTGGATGGCTAACTCCTTCCAGCTCTATGAAGCGTGAAAACTAATAAATTAGTAGTATCTTTACCTTTTACGGCAAGGAACAATTTTTATGCATATCTGAAATTCCAATATCTACAGCAACAATGACAAACTTTTACAAGTACTTGTTCATGTTCTGTAATAGAATTTTCCTGGCAAAATTGTTCCTTGTATCACTATTCTGACAAGGGGCTCTCGAAGCTTCCCGATTGATAGTACAATTGTAGCGCTTTCTTCTTTCTCAAGTCATGGCCATTGGTTTCTTCTTATAAATCACAGCTAAAACTGCAAAATACATTTTGGGTCTAGACAACCCTGTTTAGCTGTACATATTGGGTTAGTTTAGAGTGCTAACTACTCAGCTTTGTACAGCTATGGACAAAAGTTTTAACGCGTGTCTGTAACTGGCTTTTCTTATTAGAAAAATAAATATTTTGAAAAAAAATATATATCGTTTATATTTGTTGACTTCCCGATATGGGAACAATACAAAGTACCTTTGCTGCAAAAAAAAAAAAAAAAAAAAAGGTCCTCATATTTAGCTAATGTAGAGGGATATTCTTTTTAAAGCGTTGTATTGGCAAGAATTCAAAGTTCAAAAATCTCTCGGCAAAGTTGTAGGGTAATGAAAGGTTATTTGGTGATAATTTTTACGAGATCTGTCACCGAAAAGTGCGTTCGCTTTTGAAGCTACCACGAGGTCTGTGTATTAGCACTTTATGCCATGCCATGTATTTTCAACCCACTATCTGTGTCATGTTTTGCTCTCTGTAACGAAGATCAGTCATTGACAGAAATCTAACAAGGAAGGTTTAGTGTTCAACGCCGATTTCCTTCAAATTCACAGGACGAATAGAAGACGGTAAACGATGAAACACGCATTTTTTTCGTTTCTGAGGCAAAACTGTTTGAAGGGGGAAATATCATACATCAAAAAAAAAAAAAAAATACGGGCCCGAACTCAGGTGGGTTTAACGCTGATTTCCTTCAAATTCACAGGACGAACAGAAGACGGTAAATGATGAAACACGTATTTTTCGTTTGTGCTGCAAATTTATTTGAAGGGTAGAAATGGCCCTCAAAAGTGAAAAAATTACGGGTCCTAAAGCTAAGGTGACCAGATTTTTAAAGCAGCAAAATGGGACATTTATCTAACATCTCTAACAAAAAAAAGGACAAAATAAAATGACAAATTTGAATACACTGTAATGTTAGATCATTAATACTGATGTTTTGAAACTAACAAATAAATAGAATAATAAGGTATGTGTGCTTACATATGATAACATGTACTGCACCCCATTCGCTGACATCCACTTTTATTCCTATTTTGTGTATGAATGTATTTTCTTCAACATATCCTTCTTTCCACACAGCATTTTGTAAAAGTCTGCACAGGTGTGAGTGAAGTCAACCTTATTAACCGACATAACTTTCAAAGTTTGTACTGAAAGAACGTTTTTTTTTTCACTTCTTCATAATCCATTCGTGTACGAAAATACTCGTTCAGTGGTGGCATTTGTTCCAGGCAGACAAAAAAGAAATCCAATATCTTAAGAAAATTGGAATATGGTACGTTGTTGACAAAATGCGAAATAATTTCTACCCAACACTCGCTAGAAAACGATTTCTCTGACCTGAAAATCACCAAAGTGAGGTGTTGAGTTGCAGAGACAAAGGTGTATTTGCCGGCCGGGTGGCCGTGCGGCGGTAGGCCAACGGCCCGAAGGTCCCGGTTTCCAGTCCCGTTAGGGGCATAGGTGTGAATTTTAATAGCTAAGAGGCGAATCGTGACGGGATGAAGTCCAAAGTTACTAGACTGGCTCATATAAAAATAAAGTTTACAAAGTTTTCAAAGGTGTATTTTGCGGTACCGTAATTCTGTGCCGATAAGTAAGAGATTTTCAGTGATATTGACATCAACAAATTCAAACATGATACTGTAATTCACACAATCTCAAAATCGGGACATTTTGTCGTCCCGTTTTACGTCTGAAAAAAGTCGGGGCAGGGGTTTTAAAAAAAGGTACTATCCCGGCTAATACGGGACGTCTGGTCACCTTACCAAAAGCGGGCGTGGTTAATGCCGATTTTCTTAAAATTATTTAGATGAACAGAAGACAGTAAACGATGAAACACAAATTTTTTCGTTTGTGCTGCAAGACAGTTTGAAAGGAAGAAATGGCCCTCAGAAGTAAAAGAAAATTAGGGGCTCAAAGCAGGTGTGGTTAACGCTGATTTCCTTCAAATTCACAGGATGAATAGAAGACGGTAA
>JAGDQP010055364.1:0-13155 GCA_022664845.1 Lepisma saccharinum
TTCTTGCGTCACTCTTCCTTTTACCCCAAACGGGGTTTTGTACTGATGATCATATACACACAGTATGAAAAATGATTCTCTTTTCATCAAACTTATATCTGAGTGATTCATAATTATATACACCATTTAAGAAACTGGTCTTTATAGGTTTTCACAAATATTAGTACTTCTCTGTCAACAAACGAAATTACAGCCTATATCGACGGCATACATAACTAGCACCGATGGTATTCGTAAGACCAACTGGTTTTACAAGCACTTGGTTACACCAATGCACACATTTCCCGCTTCTGACCTTCAAGAGCCAATCAAATTAAACTTAAGCTACAAACAGCCAGCCAATCAAACTAGACTATGGCTTGAAATTTTAAACTCAGAGACTGATGTACTCAGAAACTCAGAGTAATAGAAAAGGTGTTGTCAACCAAAAGTAGCCATTTTGGAGAAAAACAATGACTTTAGCAATATATAAAAATGTTGCACATTACAAGAGACAGGACATGGATATTTCCGAAAAGGATAAGTGAACATTTTCAACTTGCAGTAGATCCAAATCTGACAAGTAACACTTCGCTCCTTTGAATCCGGAATGGCGGAATGCGACACATATCCTGAAAGAGCCAGTCCTAATTAAGATGCATATGATTCCCAGTGTCAGTCAGCAGTGGATTCGGGAGTTATGGGCCTGTAAAGTTAACATAGGAATCTATAGGAAATACCACGTCTAGGCATTTTCTTGACGTCTCTTTCTGCTAACCTGAATATAGGCAATAACTGGAATAGAGCAGAAGATATTTCGGGACTAACTCCTTTGATACCGTCCAATGATAATTCAAGAATCGAGGCTTATCAAGTAAAAAGGCATATATATGGATACACGTCTTCCTGGAAAAGAACTTGAGGGGTTGAATAATTGGTCTACTGGAAAATACTGTAAGAGAGGTTTATTTGTCTTTAAGAATACATCTCAAGGCTTTATGGATGGCTGAATATAATAATAAAGCGAGGTAATGAAAGTTTTAAACAAGACTTTAATATATTTCAAGACATACGTAAAGTAGTACACTATATCATGTGCTGTACAAACTCATAGCCTAATATGCAGAAGTAGCTATCATCAAACGCAATATTTACAAATTAGTAAACATAAGGTAAAGCCTTGATTCTTGAATTATGATTGGACTATATCAAAGGAGTTAGACCCGAAATATCTTCTGCTCTATTCCAGTTATTGCCTTCATTCAGGTTAGCAGAAAGAGACGTCAAGAAAATGCCTAGACGTGGTATTTCCTATGGATTCCTCTGTTAGCTTTACAGGCCTATAACTCCCGAACCCATTACTGACTGACGCTGGGAATCCATATGCATCTTAATTAGGACTGGCTCTTTCAGGATATGTGTCGCATTCCGGCGTTCCGGATTCAAAGGAGCGAAGTGTTACTTGTGAGAATGGTTCGAAATCCCTTTTAAATAGATCTTGTTGTTAGAGGTCTTGTTCAATTAGAATAGAATAACAAAGTAACATTTGACAAGTCGTAATAACCACAAGCAAGGGTCTAAATAACAAATATTTTTTTTATTTCTCTATTACTAGTTGAATAATTTTCAAAATTAAATTGATATATTTTTAAAAGAGCTTATAAATGTAATGAATACTTAAGTTCCCATCTGTGCTAGTAAAATAGCTCACTAGAGAATCGTATATATGTAGAAGAAGTTTTGTGAAAATAGTCCTAAAATAGTTTTTAGAAAGCTAAATCAATCTTTTTTTTATTACAGCTTTGAGAGTTTTCAAAAAAATATTTACCTTCTACAATAATATGAATACATTTAGCCCCATCTAACTACACGAGATATAACATAAACAAAACATTGCTTTAAGAAAGCGAAACTCGTACGGTGTAAAATGGTTAATCCAGAGGAATAGGACATTTAGGAATAGGAGAAAGAACATTAAAAATAGTAGAGGCCATTTGAAATTATTGGATCAACACGAAGAGGAAGATAAATTGAACTTTTTACCTAATAAGAAAAGAAAATGGAAACTTTTCAAGATTAACTTTCAAATGTAAAGTCGATTAAGCTTTTATGCTTTCATTGCTAATCAAAATGTCGTCGCTATTACTGTAATAAAGCATGCTGTAGGGGGAGATATTGAAGATGAGAATGCATTACTGGGGATTTACGGAAATAAGGGAAGAGAACAAGAGATTTTTGGAAGTAATTTGAAAGAGGTTTTTGAAAGCTTTTTACTTTTAGTCCGTTTCCTGTTCGTCATCAGTTTTGGCCATCTCTCCACTCCTCGTCTTTTCATTCGCTAAATATTCTCTGAAGAAATGGATTGAATTTCGTAAAACGGTAACGAGAATTAATAGGTTGCTTTCTCTCTCTATCTCTTTGTCTATCTTCTTTACATTTCTTCGCACTATTCTTTTCTGAGTAATTCTCAAAACTGTAATAATTTCTTTGAGTTAATTTTATTATTTACTGGTTTCTATTACAAAACAATATATAACAGAAAAAGACGATTTTTCGTGATAGAAAAGTATGTTTAAACTTTTTCAATACTAAAGTTAGTAAAACTAAGTTGACAAGGCTTAAATTGTATACTTTATTATAAAAAACAACACACACGCGCATACAGTAACCGTAAGAGTTTCAGAGTTCTACTAACACATTTTTTTAACACAATTCTAATCAATGGTATGATTAGTTCCTTTCGTCATCTTCCACGAATCACTTTCCAAAGATTGTTCACTTGGCACTTCCAAAACCGCAAAACTTTTTAAATACTGTATTTACAATACTCAAGCTTTGTAAGACACTTTCAAAATAAATAGTCCAGGGAAAGAACGTTGATATCTACCAAACGAAAACTTTCGATCGAGAATAATCAATAACGCACGTAGAAAATTTATTTCGTGTTTGTTGAGTGATAAAAATAATTTACTCTTAAAATTTTAGAGCCCTGCAAGTATTTGTGTAGTAATTGAGACCATCACTCAGCCTTTATCAGCTATTGAGATTGGTATTAACACAACACTTGTTAACTTTCCAGAACACCAAAGACAGAAATACATACAGAAGCTGTTGCTGCTGGAATTTGAATTATATTTAAGGCTTTTAGGTAACTTTGGCTCAGGTCGATTGTTGTTCCTGGGTATTCAGATATTTCAAGCGAATTATTGCTGGTATTCACTGTTTTATGTATCTATGATTATGATCGTAAACTAAAATGTAGTCAAAGCAGTAGCAGGATATATTGATTTTTCGCTTTTCGAAAAAGCATGCATACATTCCTTCCTGCGAAGATCATGTTCAACATTTTTTGGGTCAAAATGAAGTATAATAATAATAATGACTAATCTCCAAAAGATAAATGCTAGTGCACAGGACATTTATTCGTTTGCTGGTGAAATTCAGAGGAAAAAAATAATTAAAAAGCATTTTAAAGACGTACCTTTCTTAAACAATTCGTACTAGAAAGTAAAAAAAAAAAAAAAAAAATTGGTTCGTGCATGACTAAAAAGAAAAGCATGAAGCGTGCTCTTATACACAGTCACTTTATAAATTCTTCAATTGGAGAATTTAGTACCCTTCCCATTTTACCCTTCATGTGGATCAGATTTTCTTGTAAGTCAGACTTGAATAAATGTTACTTATTTGAAAGTCATAAAGGGCCTGCAGGACCACCCAGGAGGAACTTCTAGCCCATTTGGGCTACTTTTCTCTTGGGAATTAATAATAATTAGTAAGATAAATCTAACATAATGTTGTGATTAATAATTTGAAACCCTTCGAACCGCGTCCCGCACCAGGACGCGCCCGCAAGCAGCCGGAATGTAGTTGTAAATTGGTTAAGTAATACTAACAAATGGATGAGCATGAATGTGTTTTAGGTTGGGTTATGGATGGATGTCATAAGGATTTTTTCTTTCTGAAGTCCCATAATGTGAGGTCTTCCGAAGATAGAAATGGTCGTGTTGTGGTTATTATCATAATTAAATGTGTTATTCTTCGTATTACGTCCGTGGAATCTTATTTTCATATTGAAAATTAATTTGGATGTATATTTCTTACTTTTGTACACTGATTAGATATTTTCCTATGTCATATTTAGTTGGCAATTTTGGCATTAGTTTGTTTTTGCATGACCTATGATATATCTCAGAGAATTGTTTTTGTTTGGTTTTGTTTTCTTGGAAAATGTATCTTCACCGAAATAAATATGTCCACCAACTGACTCTAATGTATTAAAATGGCATTTTAACAGCTCTTCGTAGGCCAATTTGATGGCGGTGTGTAGCATAGAGGATGTGTCCATCGGTTGAGCTAGAGTTAGAACTGTCGATACCCACTTGACCAAGCAAGATGTGAGTTCTTGAATTGTTTTATTTTCTGAAATCTCTGATTTTTTTAGTCAGTCTGTTCTATATTTGACGATATTGCTTTGTCTTTTACAATTTGTTCGAAAGTGGTTTTGTTCTTGATGGATCTGAAGATCTCCTCAGGAGTGAATGACTGACCTTTCCGTAGACGGAGAGGGCAGTTCGATGCCGCCGTTCTGTGTCTCTTCTTTCTGCAAGTCGCGCAATAGTTTCGATTTGGTGTAATTTTACATGTTTGAATAAAGTGCGGTTCTCCACATTGAAAACAGTTGGTATTTTGTTGCAATGTTCTCCTTGGTGATAAGTCATGCAGTTTCTGCAAGTTAATGGTCTGAGGGAAGTCCTGGAGTTTTCGACTTTGTATCTAAAATACCTAATAGTTGTCATTTGTTACTAAGTGACACACAAGAGTATAGGGTCTCTTGTAAGAAGACGGACCAGTGGTAGTGGACCCCTGTCGTTTCGGAGTCTTACTGCATTTGTGATTGAAAATTTTTCTTTTAATACGTATGATTTAATATGTATATGTAGGAATATTCCTAATGACGCACGTAGAAGTAGTATTAGTACTAGCTAATTGAGGTTCTGTTCTAATTTTTTCATAGGTATTCATTTTGGCCGAAGGTTCGAATCAAATTCCTTGAAGTTTTTCGTGAAATTTTCCTTAAAGTATTTGTTTTGGAAAATGTATCCTGATATCAGTATGTCGTTCTATGGGAACGGCTGTCATGTCAATGTTATGCAATTTAGAATTTATGAAATTTAAAATGCTATTGAATTTAAGAAAAAAACATTACACTTTTCTTTACTCGTAAAACACCATATCGATGAGACTAGTATTGTGTTTGTTAATTAGCTACCATTGCTGAAGAGAATTTATCTATAAAGGCAAAATATGAAGGAAACAAAGAGCGATACATTTAAACAACTGGTTAATTAATATGTTAACATTGTATTAAATGAAAAAGAGGGGAAACTTTTGCTTGTTAAATTGAAGAATATTCTGTAAAATTAAATACCAAAATGTCTGTTCCATCTGGTGGGCAATATGAAAATCTACGTAATAGACGTACACTGAAAATCAAAGTAAATATAAATATGTCCCGAGAAAAGTTCACAATATGTTCCAGTGTAAACTTTTCGTGAAATTAATATGAACTATACCACATTTTGGGAGTACAACATATGAACTTTTGGTGTGCTGATGCACAATTCATGCACAAAAAGTTCGCTTAAATAGTGGCAAGTGTACTAAAAGTGATATGAAAACGTACTCCAGATAATGTGAATTTCGAGAAATATGAACTTAAAGTGTGCAAAATATGCACTAAAGATAAGAAGGCATTTAAAAGATACATTGAGCACAGAAAATACACAATTTTTCAGTAGGTTCACATAAAGTTCACGTACGTTCATACAAAGTTCATTTTTGGTGAAATTTTTGTGCCAGGAAATTTTCAGTGTAGTATTGCACGTATTATTGTTAACGTTTAAATAGTTACTTTAAAAAAAACAAAGTAGAAATTAGTAAACAGTCAAGAAAGACAAGCTATAACAAATATTTCCCATTTAAGTTCCGCATTCTTCGTAACACTAGAGAATACGTCTCAGTGACAAAGGTCTAACTAAACTAATTATTTAGTATACAACATTTGCAGATTTGATCCTATCATTCAGAAAATGATAAACAATAAATTGCCTTCCTAAAATATTGTTTGAATACATTTTTAAGGATTAACGAACACAATGGGGAAAATGGTATTCATTTTGTATTTATCTATGGTTGTTCTGTATCTAAGTTTCAGGCCAAAAAATTTGTTTGCCTTAAATATATAATATGTACTACCATAATCAGTAAAATGTTGACGCAACGCAATCCCTTTTTTTAACTGCTCGTGACAATTTCACTTTTTTTAAATTTTAAGTGTCTGTATTGACAAATATTCTGAATGTTTGAGACGCACGGTAATTTGGATAGAATAGCATGTGGTCGTGGGTTCAAATCCACTGATGCTCTGTTGAAAGGACTGGCAGGAAATCGACTTTAATTGTGGATTCCTAGAAGCTCAAGGTTCGTTTAGAAACATAATACAATTCAATCAATATTATGTTTAATAATTTCAACCGCTCTTAACAGGTTGACTGTACGTCCTGGTTTGATTGAGAAAGTGATGCCGAATGCGGGGAATTTTCCCTCAATGCAGAGAAAATTGTTCCTAAATTATGGAAGAAAGAAAAATAGGAAACGTTAAAATCCCTAAATTGCAGGGAATTTTAGCGATCATCTAAAAGATTTACGAGTGGATAGAATTGAATGGGTAGTTGGAAAAAGGAAATATATACAAAAAAACTCTTTTGTGGGAATTTAGCCAAAACTGTATAATAATATTTTTATTATTTATTGAACGGAAACTACTTTTTCTGAATATTCAGAACAGTCTTTTGATCCTTGTGTACTGCCCGGACAGATTCCAGGTATTCTATTTTTTCTTGTAAATTGAAAAAGTTAGTGGATTTATTTCCTTCTACCAACTCATGAAGAAAACGTCTGCGCAGTCGTAAGTGGTAAGATGTAAGTATGGAAAAATCGCCCAGAGAAATGAAGAAAATCGCAATTGAAACCTTCAAATGAATGTTATTTACAAGAAATTTATTCACAAAGGACTCTAAAGTTACAAGTAAATAATAAATTCAGATTTTTTCCCCTTCTCCCAACTAACAGAAATTACGCGCTATAGGAATGGGCAAAACTGGTGTTATTCAATAACAGTGATACATGCAAATCTCTGTTAACAATAGCAGTTAAAATAACAGATTAGAAAAAGAAAACATATCTAAATGCGAGTTATTTATTCCCTAGTGTGAAAAAGCAATGTAAAACGCCATTTTAGATTAACTTATTTACTTGTATCCTGTTATGTGTGCAGTAGTGATTGACTAAGGTAATTTAGTTCATACGATATAAATGGTAGAAAACGATCGTATGTACTTATCGGAGCTTGAACTGACTGGTGGAGAGGGAACAGTATATCGAAACACAGCTAAACCAGGAAAGTATAAAGCGGTGAGTACGGTGGGGAGGGGGAAACTTACTTCAGTTTCATTCTATTAGTATAATATTTTAAGCATTATTAAATAAAGGGTGTTTATGAACTACAGCGACCAACTTCTGGATGTGATTCCTTACGTAAAAGCAAGAAGAAATTTCTCTGACAAATTTTCGAAATGTGCATAGTTTCGGAACCACAGGTTGCCGAAAGCGTGGGAAAATGAACTTTACAGCTTCATATTTCTATCACCACGAACAGTAGAGCTGATGCGACATGGTACTGCTGATAGCTTTAGATCTACACTATCCAAAAATGCATATTTCAATATTTTGCAATGGGCGCGCAAGAGATTCCCCAAAGAAATTAGGGGATTCCCAGAACTCTGAAGTGGAGATGAGTCGAAATAGCATGAATGAGACGGCTTTCCACCAGGAAACAATCGTTCGTTTGGGCAGAATCCATATCTCAGGTAGATTCCATATACCGAACAAATTTAAACAAGGGCCTGCTTGCATAGCAAGTAGGAGTAACTTCGTCGAACTTTTTATTTATTTCTTATCAAAGAGACTGAATATCATTGCGCGATTGAAAGCCATGGATGACGAATCTCATCTTTACCCACACGGGAAGTCGTTTAATTCATGCTCATTTCGACCTATCTCATCTTCAGAAATATTCCGAAAACGCCACACATCGTTTAGGGAATCTCTTTTTGCCCATTGCGGAATTTTGAAATATGCACTTTTAAATGGAGCAGGTTAAACATTTTTGACGGTACTATGCCACATCAGCAATTACTGTTTGGGGTGATAAAAATATGAAACTCTAATGTTAATTTTCGCACTCTTTCGGTAATCTGTAACTCCAAAATTATGCACATTTGCCAAAGGAACTTTCGTCTAGTTTTGATATGAGAATCACCTCATAGCATTGTATAAGAAGTGGATCAAACTGGAATACGCTTCTTCTTAAAATGATGGACCGGTCAAACGAAAAATCTTTGTCTTGTTTTTCTCTCAGGAATGTAACTACAAAGTTCGTCAAATTCTGTCATATTCTGAATACAATATGTGTGCTCATGTGTAAGATAACAAAGAACACAGATAAAGAAGTCCAAATTGTCTTCGAAGTACCTTTCTCTATATGAACAGTACGCTACTAATACGCAAGTTGAGAAGAAAATGCTAAATGACTTTCAGTTTACATACTGTGTAACGAACAGAATATATTCTTGTACTCTATCATGAAATGCACGCGCACAAACTCCATGAAGCCACTGTAGCCAAATAATTATATTAACTTTTTAAGTAAGTTAATTACCGTAACTAATCGCACATTGATTCATAACAGAGTAATGTAATACATTTTCCAGAAACAACGAAAAAAGGAAACCCATTTCTTTGATGTCAAATGAAACGTGATACGTTGTAATATATACAACAGCGCACGCTAATGCATATTTTTTGAACATTCATCGATGCATGTAATTGTGCAAGAGAGATGTTTTCGAGGTGGATTATTAGAGAGTAGAGGGTAATCAAATTACCTATGACCATGCAGAGCATATGAAACCTTATGATTCTATTTATATATATATATATATATATATATATATGGTGGTTTAATACAGAATACGGGATAATTAGTTGTTCAGTGGACGGAGACTCTTTGGAATATTTGGATGAAAGTTACGTTACGTCTAGGTATCAGAGGAACATACACTGTATATATCTAACAGCGTCTGATACATATATGTCATGGAAAATTAATTTTCTCTTTCATTTGTGTTAGGTAATATTTTCAAAAATACTTTCACTCCGGCTACGATTCCCTACTCATGCCATGTGGGCTTTGTGGTGGACAAACACCGTGTGCGTGGGTTTTCTCGGGGTACTCCCACTTTCTTCATTCCACCAATTCATCCCATCATCATTCATACGGCCTGAGCCATAGTTGCCTAAAGGCCTTAAAATAAATTCAATTCCGACTACGATTATATCTTTGTATTATATCAGCCAACGAATCAACCATCTCCTTTTTTAGCTGCGATAGTGTTTGACATCTAGTCAACACTGGGGGATATGTTTTAAGGGCGAATCAAGATCATGGTGGACACCTTCCTGAGTAATAAACTTAAAGTCACAATAAGATAATTGTTTTAAATATTCTTACAGGGTTACCAAACGTCCTCCTCTCCTCCCTTCTTTTCTAAATATCGTGAAATGTCCTATATTCTCTAGTAACCAAATTAAAAAGTTATTAATTTGACATATTCGTACGCCTGTGATCGAAATTCAACTTTAATAAAAAGTTCGTTACCGAAATATCAAGCAAATGCAAGGATTCCGCCAACATTTTCGGTTTGGGGGTGTAAAGTCAGAATTAGGGGTGTAAGCGGAGTTTTCACGGTTATTATTGATTTTTTTACCATAAACATTTTAAAGTTGGGGGTGACACCCCCTACAGAGGGAGTCTGGTGGAATCACTTAGCAAATGGTTCATCATTTGGTAACCACTTTCTATTTTCATTAAGTTGTACTACTTGATGGTGTAGATAGAGTCGCCGTGGCTCAGGTGGTAGCGCGTCTGACTACGAATCGGACAGCCTGGGTTCAAATCCTGGTCCGGACGCTGGACACTTTCTGGCAGTGTTCCCATGCCTAGCGCTCTGAGGTACACTCAGCCTCCTATCAAATTGAGTAAACGAGTGTCCTGTATATTCCTCGGCACCTTGGGAGGATAAAGGGTGGGACTGACCACCCCACCTCAATTTGTGCCGTAGGTCGAGAATATGTGGAGCGCTACCTCCACATCCCACACGTGTTTATCTCACGATATCTTTACCTTTTTTACTTGATAGAAAGACACAATTAAAATTTAAAATTTTGTGCAACTTGCACTATAAAAACTGAACTTTGAAAGTAAAACGTTCTTCTCTTCGTAGGCGTTCCTTTATCAGACTGTATGAAAGGTATCCGTAATTCTCTATCAATCTTAGCTTAATTGTCCTCTATTCGAAGAAAACACGGTATTTTACGCTGATTATTACCGAAACACATAATAAGATATTAGTAAAAACATTTTAAAGATATACTTTTCTTGAACAATTCTGACTAAAAAGTAAAAAAAAAAATGTTTATGCATGACTAAAAAGAAAAGCATGGGGCGCTCTCTCATATATAGTCACTTTATAAATTCTTCAATTGGCGCGCCCCATGTTTTTTAGTCATGCATAAACAAAATTACTTTTTTTATTTTTAAGTACAAATTATTTAAGAAAAGTATGTTTGAAAAAGTTTTTTTATTATTTTTTTACTTTTTAGAACGAATTGTTTAAGAAAAGTTTGTCTTTAAAAAGGTTTTTATTACTTTTTCTAGTTATTTCGGTGTTCACATGCTTTTTTCTCAAGCAAGTGTTCTGCAACCAGTCAAACGAGACATCATTACAGGCTAGTATTTATTTAGGATAAACAAGTTCATATTAAAAAAGAAAAATTAAAATATGCTTTTAAAATAAAGAAATATATATAAATATATGAAAGTGACAATGGAATATTATATTGTCACCCGACTTACGTCGCTGTGCAAAATTTCATCATTTACATTGTCGAGAAATTAGTTAAATTAACGTTGCAAAATTTGAGGAAACCACGAACTATTGAAAACTAAGAAAATAATGTAAAAATAAATTTTTTAAGTTGTAAACTACATGTAGATCGGGCCGGGAACTGCGCATATATTTAGATAGAGGAGGGTCACGAAGGAATACTGGCAAAATCTGCCGTTCCGACAGCAAAGGGTAAATTCAATATGGCCGCCCAAAGGTCATTCCAATCAACTTTTGCATGCAACTCCGCATCCACTTTCCGTTGACAGATTGACTTAATATTTTGCAGACTGATGTATTTCCAAATACAATACATGTGTTGGATCGAATGTCTCGGAGGTCATGATATTGAATCCAATATGGCCACCTAAATTGTCATTTTGTAAACGACTCTTCTTAGAAAAACGAATTTTGGTATGAAAGTATAGTATCATTAGACGTTTACGAAAAATATTAAACTGTTCAAAATGTTGCCATTTTGAATCCAATATGGCCGCCCAAAGTTTGTGTATAGATGCCTGATTTTTGGGAGAGTGCGTGCAAGTAACAACTTACACCTAATACTTCCATAGTGCACATTCGACAGACGACCGTTCGTACTTAACTTTGTGCCTAAATCTAACCCATTTGACCTAGAACTTGTTTTTATATATTTTCAATGAGTATTTGGTGGCCATGTTGGCTTCAAGGTGGGGTACATTGTGAATAGTTTGTAATGTTTTCATAACCTGCTAGTGATAATGCACCTTTATACCAAATCTCGGTTTTGCAGCACGAGCTGTTTGGTACAAGACTTTGGGCGGCCATATTGGATTCCAGATGGTGACATTTTGAACAACTTAATACTTTTCGTAAATGTCTACTGATACTGTACTTTCATACCAAAATTCGTTTTTCTAGCACGAGTCGTTTAGCAAATGACATTTTGGGTGGCCATATTGGATTCAATAAGGTGACTTCTAAGACATTCGATACAACACATATGTTGTATTTGGAAATACATCAGTCTGCAAAATATTAAGTCAATCTGTCAACGGGAAGTGGATGCGAAGTTGCTTGCAAAAGTTGATTGGAATAACCTTCGGGCGGCCATATTGGATTTACCCTTTGCTGTCAAAACGGCAGATTTTGCCAGTATTCCTTCGTGACTCTCCTCTATCTAAATATATGCGCAGTTCCCGGATCCCCGATTGTTGGGAGAGAGCCTTTACTTGTCAGATTTAAAGAGTTATTCTTTAGTTGTTTTTGTTTTCTTAAGCTTATGATTTTTAATTGTTGCCAGATCGTGGTTATGCGACTTTTGAGAGCTTCATTTTTTGTCTTTAATTTTTATTCAGAACTTTCCAAGTTGGAATTCATCTTAGGAATTCATTCTCCTTTAATTTATCTGTAATGTAAAAACTTCGATTCAATTCTAACCAATATTTCTGCTTTACGAACTGCTATGTTTCTTTTACAAACCTAATTCTATCGTCGTTTGGGGTTCTCATACATGGTGTACCACTAAACCGAAATACATTCTTTCGCCGTCGTTCACGTAACATTATGGAAGTTTCCATGCTAATATTTTCAATTGAATGATTAAATTGCTAGTAATGATTATACTGACAAACTACAACATTCCACAGCGTGCTTGCATTGTAATCAAGAGGTTCGGGTATCAATCCCTACTGCCGGTTATCCTGATTGAAATTTTTCCTCGTCATATCAGGACAATGTTTACCCAGGAATGGACGAAGTAGCAAATTGACTGGAAATGATGGCATATTAGAGAAACTTATACTGATTATAATACTTCAAAATTATAGCCCCACTGAAATTCTAACCACTTTTCTCGACTTGAAACATTCGAGGAAAATAATTATCTTTATGAAATTCTTATTTTATTAATTGTCAGTAAAACACAATAAGACTAATCACGTTCAAATAATTATCTTTACGAAATTCTTATTTTATTAAATCAGTAAAACACAATAAGATTAATCACGTTCAAATAATTATCTTTACGAAATTCTTATTTTATTAATTATCAGTAAAACACAAAAAGACTAATCATGTTCAAATAATTATCTTTACGAAATTCTTATTTTATTAATTATCATTGAAACAC
>JAGDQP010055365.1:0-13154 GCA_022664845.1 Lepisma saccharinum
CCGTTCAGTATATTTTCAATTTCAATTTGCTTGATATTAATCGCGATATTATAAGTTTTTGGACTGAACAGAAACATGCGTTCCCCGATACTAAGCGAATTTTTATTTCTTCCGTGACCTCATTTTTGTTTGTTACATATGCTCCCAAGTATTTAAATGTGTATACTTTCTCTATGCTAATAATAAATTTATGCAAACAAGAAATTTATTAGTAATATAATTATAATTTTTGTAAGTACTACAACTTTAATACATTTTCTCCTATGTGGGAGAATAAGTAATTTGATACATTCTTATGTTTTTGGTGGCCCGGCAACCCTTCATATTGAGGTAGTTTACTGCAAAGGTTTCTTCACTAGAGAATCTAAGTTCATCCATTTACAATCTGTCCTGCTACAATCGCCCTGAAAACTGGAAATGGAATGTCGCTAAAACGAAACTGACAATGACTATAAACATCTCTTGACAATGTTTGTCTCAAAGTTAATTAACTTCACAAAGCTATGTGCAAACGTTTTAAATAAAAATAAAATGTTTTATACGTTGTAGCATTAAAAATAAATTACTTTTTAAATTGTGCCTCGCATATTAAGATAAAATAAAATGAATTTTATGGGCGGTAACAGCACTATGGCTTACGCTCGTCCCGATGCCTCGCTTATTATTTCCCTAATGGTTTAGTTTTATTTTTTATGGCAACGCTAACATACCATCTAGCTTTAAATAGTTTTTAAAAAGTGTTTAAAGTTAGAAATTGTTATGAGGTTCTCTAAAATTAACATGTTTTTAAGAGCAAAAACAGCAAAATCCATATCTTAAAAGCAAAACCAGCAATCTCCAAAAGCACCCTGTAACTATTTAAACATCGAAGGTAAAGCCCTAATTCTTTGTGCATCTACTAGCTTTATGCCTAGGAATCACTGGACAAAAAAATCACCCACATATTTTGATATTTACCACCTTAAATTTTCTTTTGACTCTCCTGTAAAATTTGCTGGAGTGGAGATTGCAGCTTTTGCTTTTAAGCCCTACATTTGTAACCCAACAATCGAAGTTTCCCACCCACTGATGTAAAAGCCACCCTTTCGAGCCAGCTTTTATGGTTGCCTTGTGTACCTGAAAGCTTTCCCTTATTTCCTCTACGGTTTCCTGCCTATTACTGTGACGAAGGTAGACTGTGACTGCTCTAATGTTCACTAATTATGTGGCAACCGATTCACGCGCTGGAAGAACCATCTGTGAGGTCAGTGCTTCACTAACTTGTAACGTGTCGAGACGGCTATCACCCAATATAAATATAATGTTTAGTGCAATTCTAAAAACTTATTTATCTCAGGTGAAACAGAGTCAGCAACGCTGCATATGAATACTGTTGCAAGTGCTGTAAAGGATACTAAAATAAACATTATACACACATGCCGTCAAAAGTTTCAAGTACTCCTACGAACCACGCAAACAACTACAATATGAAACCTGATAAGAAAGAGTTCAGCTAAAGAATCATCTGTCCAGCGAAAGTGTCACCGGTCTTTGAAGCAATGAAGTACAGCCTGCAGTACAATATTCTGTGTTCCCTCACACCAGTAGCTAGAAGATTGTTAGGTTTTTCATAAATAGAACTGTCCATAAATTTTGTCTCAAAGTCACAAGTGATTGTATATGTAAATTTGTTATGGTACATTCCTCATTAACATAATGAAAGTATTTATTTATAACAGAATTCATATTTTTGTCACAGATGTAAAGTGTTGCTTGTGATTCTGTCCTTTGTGGTCGTCGCGGTGCCCGCCTTCTTCATCTTTAATACTGATTTACTTCCTCTTTGGCTAGCTTGATATCCGTATCCGTAGTCTGATATAGTTGAATACAAACAACTCGTTCGGTCAGCTGAGAATGTGCTCCAAATCTGCCCCGCCTACTCGCAATGCTGACTGCAACCAGCTTTCGAATAATCCCAGATCAGGTTACAATCCGTTTGTGATGAGAGCTTTAAGCTTGCTCGACAAACTACTAATATATTCAAGAGCTAAATGTTTACAAGAACAAATGCTAGTTATAAATCATAAATCCAACTTCTTAATTACAACTTCTGCTGACTACGTTTTTCTTGATGCTAGCAGGGGCACCCCCACAAGAGGCTACCCCCTTTATCTGAAAAAAAAAGGCTAAAAGAAAAAGTTAGTTGAGAGGATAATGGTTGGTCTATTAGGTTTGATATATCCTTATTTCATTTTATTGTTTCTTAACACCACAGGTTATCATAATCATACATATTAGGGAAGGTAGTTACATTAGTTACGGTAGTGACTAATGTAAGGGAAGGTAGTTACGATAGTGACATTTAGCAATATATAGTAAAGGGCTGCGAAGAACCCCTATTGACACCACTTCATATAATTTTTAACCTAATAATCACCTGTAATGTGTTTCCGAATAAATGGAAAACAAAAAAAATTTGCCCCATACCTAAAGGCAATAGCAAATCTGAAATAAAAAGATATAGGCTAATTTCCATATTATGCACATTTGCCAAAGTATTAGAATCAATATAGTACCAAAAAATCAGTATTCTTGTCAGACCATCAATATCAGAATTTCAACCTGGTTTCCTCAGTGGCAGGTCAACTGTAACGAACATTTATCTCATTACTGACAGTCGAGAAGGGCGTAAGCCATAGTGCTTTACAGCCCATAAAATTAATTTTATTATCATTACTGACTACATAACTTCAACCTTAGATCAGGACCAGCAAGTGGACTTAATATACACCGACTTTGCGAAGGCATTTGATACAGTAAATCACAGTATTCTCACGGACAACTTAGGCGATTCATTTTGCCCCAGGTCTGGTTAAGTTATTTACCAGTTTGAGTCTTATTTAAATAATCGTAAACAATATGTTGTTTACGTAAGTGGAATATCCCAAGAATATCCTATATCTTCGGTGCCTCAAGGGTCGAACCTGGGACCTCTGTTACTTTTATTGTTCATTAATGATAATCTCCCTGCATGTATCAAAACACCTAACAAACTTTTATTCGCTGACGACCTAAAAACCTATTTGGTTGTAGATTTGCGGAGTTAAAGTTTATTCTATCGGCAGGATGTCTTCGGAAGAGATTGATGAGTGGAGATGGGATGAATATATATTTGAGGTATGAGGCGAAAACGTCTGGTTTTTCTTTATCTGTTTGCAGTGCCTGATTATTTTGTAGTATAAGGTGTGTTCCTGTGAGTTGATTAAATTTCTTCCAGTACTTCGTGGGATGTGAGGTGTCAGCGAGTCTGTTACATGTTCGGACCCATTGCCGTAGCTTGTATGCTTTTATGTAGTTGTGTACAGTCCTCTGCAATTGTCGGTACATTCTAAGTGATTTTTGGTTACCTGTTCTTTGGTAGTCTTGGTAGAATTGTCGGGAACGATTGATTAATGTCAGATATTGAGGTGAGAATATATTGTGGTGGTTAGTATGTACGCGTTGGTGCGTGTTTTATTGTAGAAGTGATGTTGTCTATCGTATTATAAAGTGCTGTTTCCGATGTGGGGGGTTCCATGTGCTGAATATTCTGCTCGATATGATTGCGATATTCAGTCCAGTTGACTTTGTCACATCTAAGAATGTTACGGGGAGGTACGTTGTGATGAAGGTTTTGGTGTTGTGGGTTTTGAAGGGTTAACTTGATTGGGGCGTGATCACTATCATAAGATCTAAAACTTCTATTGTGCATCTGTTTAGTAGCTATGTGGAGGTGATCGATGTTAGGATTGGTGTTTGAGATTGGTCTTGTTGGCTTTGGTATGTTATTGATTGTACCCGTTGTTTGGTATTCAATGAAGTCGTGGAATGTCTCTCTGTCTGACCTGCTGTGAATATTGATGTCAGCCATAATTATGTAGTTGGTGAACACGTTGGAAATACACACGAAGAAATCATGTGGGATGGGATGTCCGGGGCGAACAAATATTGTGGCTAAAGTGATGTATATCTGTTGAAAGTAGAGGGTGGTAGTGAAATGCTCGGGAATGTTTTGGAGAGTTGGCGTGTATTGCCCCCCAGCCCAGACGGAGTGTATTGGTTTCCGTGCGTATAGTTGCGACCTGCGAACGCGGTCAATTCTGTTTGGAATTATTCGTATGAATAGATGCTTGTTTTTAGCGTGAAAATGGATTGTGAAAAGTTTATCCTTCTTATCTTGTTTATAGCATAAAAACAGGCTTGTTATCAGGTGCAAAATGTGCTAAAGAAATTGTGGCAGGAGGTTGCAAAAGAAATGAATGAATCTGACAGTTTAATAATATTCATTAACTAACGATTCGGACCAATACTGTGGCACTGGACGAGAAGTATTCACACGTTTACAAACGAGTAACGTTCGCGCGTATTCGTTCGAACACGCAATTCGCAGGTTTCCGCATTCAGTGGACGACAGGCCTAAGCGTTCCTGGCGAGAGTTATGAAGCTTAAATATTGAGGAGGTAGCTTTGGTTTGATGTATTTATGTTGGCATTTAGTGTGTTACTCTTGCTACTCTTCGTAACGGACTCTGTAAGATACAAAAGTGTGCTATCCAGAGTTGGTACATCATATGACTGCGGTTAAGTGCACTAAGTCCCGAGAAATATCAGCTTGGTAGAATACCCAATTAGCTTTCGCGAAGGTAGGTACAGTTTTGGTATTATTGGTAGTATCTGATTGTCGATTTGGTAAAGTTAAGTCCACTTCCACAGAATCGTGGTCGCTGCTGATGGAGTCTAGTACAGTTATACTCACGTGTGGGGTCAGCGATGAAGAAGCTACAACATCAGAGGTTGTATTGCTTGATAGTCATGTTGCTCTGGGTATTGAACATATTTCACTATTTGTTTGCAGATTTACGAAGTCATTAAAGGTACGTTTCTTAGCATCACTACGGCTATGAAAGTTAATGTCCGCCATAACGATGTAGTGTCTATACGAGTTATCGACAAATGTAAAAAAAATCTTCCTTAATAAAAACAAACCGTTTATAGAAAATGTTTATTTCCCAGAATATTTCGCTCTACTCGCTGGAGCTTCCTTAGCTGTGATCTACACTATCTACAATGACTTAACATATACATTTGTATACAATACAATGGTTTAACATTGTTTCCAGTTACTTATTTCTAGTTACCCTGATCCCTTCTTAATCACTTTCCCCATTTCCTCATTGTCCCCCCAAAAGAAAAAGGGAAATAAGGCAGATAATTGACATGGGCAAGAAGAATGGATATACAAAGGAGGAAATGATTGTATTGTAGAAAAAAGGTTAGAACAAAAACCAAATTCAAAATAAATCTGACAACCAACGGTTGATCGAAAACCCACGGAGGTTAGAACAGGGATACCAGGCTTCAGAGTTACATCCAAAAAAACTACAAAAGCTATATAAAAGGTTCGGGGTACAAGGGATTTTGAAACCAAACATGAAATTACACAACATTTACAATGAACGCAAAAGGGTAATAGAAGCGAAAGAAACAGACGGCATATACGAAATTAAATGTTCCTGTCAGAAATGTTATATTCGTCAGACTAAAAGAAAAATCAAAACAAGGATAAAAGAACACCTAAGATACATAGCAAAACAAACGGACATCTCAGAATTGTCACAACATGTAATAGAAGAAGGGCATCACATCGTGGGATACAAAAAATTGAAACAGTCAGATCACCGAAAGAACGAGACATTTGGTAAGCAGCTTTCATCATTGAAAGAGGAGACAAATTAACAAACAAAAACTCAGGAAACTTAAGGGAACAATGGAGAAAATTGTTAAGAAGGGAACGGGGTAACTAGAAATCAGTAACTGGCAACAGTCTTAAACCACTGTATTGTATATGAATGTATATGTAAGTCATTGTAGATATTGTAGATCACGGCTGAGGAAGCTCCAGCGAGTGGGGCGAAATATTCTGATTTTTTTTTTGTAAACGATGTGTTTTATTAAAGTATTCAGGAAGGCAAGATGAATGCCGTAAATTTTAGGAACTTTATTAGGTATAAAATTATGTTGATATACGTGCATGTGATCTAATATAAATGGTAGCTAGTGTGATTGGTCTCGCTTTAAAGTAGACAATGGTGATGTTATGCTCTGGCATGTTGTCAGGGAAAGCATGGTTGATGGTTCTGTGTGGTAGCTTATTTGTATGCCAATAGCTGATCCACCGTTGGCTCGCTGGTTTAGAGGTCCATCATCTCTAAGAAAGTTCTAACCGGGCAGGTAAACCTGATGTTTTGGCGTGAGAAACGTTTCATTTAATGTAAAGACCTGTACGTGGTGTTGTTGTAGAAGTTGTGCGAATAAAGCTTTTCGGGTACAATATGGCTGCATATTTAAGTATAGAAATATAAGTTTGAGCTGTCTATCCATCTTGGTTTGTTTCTGGTAACGGATGTATCTTGAAGTGAATGTGGTCCTGAATAGGTAGTTTCTACTGTCAGATTCTACATTATTTTGGTTGTGTAATTAAGCTGTTGTAGGATGTGCTGATTACGACACGTCCGTCGCACTCTACATATTTGGTCCCTTTACTATTCGTACATTCCACATTTTACATCTTCATTACATAAATATTTTATGCATAAATCAAACCTTAAATAAAACTACAAATAACAATAATTTAAAAATCCGTTCCCTATGAAAATGTAACTAACTTTCATTCAACTTATCAATCAGCCATACCATCTTAAAACGTACAAAATAGTGCTGCCTGTATCGATCGTAAAGTATACTATGTATTATAAAGTAACTCAGTATTATTGAAAAAAAAACATTTCACCCGCTGAAACTACTGCTCCTGAATTTATTTGGTAATTAATATATAATAATTATTACAAGGTAATTAATTTCTCTTCTATTATTGTCATTATTAATAATTCTAACAAAACTAACAATGAAAATCCTGTTAAATAACTGCCCTGCATGAGATAGGCCCATTACATGCTTACAAATAACTTATAATCTCATTGATACTAAAAGTTACAATGAAACATTTCACAAACTCATTTCAAAATATCGTTTTAACATCTTTATGACCCCATGACATTAAGTGTAACAAATAAAAGTTGGTAGTTCGAGGATTAAAGAATGTTGTGGCTATATTTGCCTCAATGATGAACTCTATATTTGGAATTGAAACATCCAATTAGATCAAGAATTATGTCTACGATATAATATTTTGCTTTTCTAGAACAATTGAAAAAACATCTATACAAATTACAGTTTTTGCTAGATATACTCGAGAGAAATGGTTTACCGATTGAGCTGAAGAAAGGTAATTTCGCTTCGAGGGAAATAACTTTTTGTAGGCCATCATAAACTAATTACATAGACAGGTTCGATATTTAACCAGAATAGCTTTAAAAACTACGTAAGTTTGTTCATCATTATTTTATTGAACTCTATCCTATTATAAAAACATAAAAAGTTATTCTACTTGAAATTTAAATGCTTACTTACCTCGTTTGATACAGAGTCAGCAATGTTACAGGTTAATACTGTTATCGTTAGTAATGTAAAGGATGCTAAAATATATATTATATACACGCCGTCAAATGTTTCAAGCACACCTACGAACCAAGCAAACAAGGACAATATGAAACCTGAAAAGAGATAGCTCAGCAAAAGACCCATCTGTACAGCAAAAGTGTCACCGGTCTGTGAGACGATTAAGTGTAGCCTGCAGTACAATATTCTATATTTCATCACAGCAGTAGCTAGAAGATGATCAGACCTTTTCAGAACTCTCCAGAAATTTTGTCTCAAAATCACAAATGACAACTTGCATGCTGTGCAGTACAATGAGAAAAATATGAAATTAAAAGAGTTTATACTCATCATGTAGACGGAAGTAAGAGTGAGGAAAAAATGTATCTTCCTACCAAGAAACCATTGTAATACACCACAAGCAACAACTCCTATCGAGCACTTAATAGACAATGTTAAAAGAGGAAACTTTAAGTTTAGAATGAAAGGTCTCTCAATACAGAGACTACATTCATATTGGAAACGAGACCATTCCTGAAAATAAATGTTGAATGCTGATCCATTGGTCCAACTCAAAGGTATTGCAAGAAAAAGAAGAAGACGAAACGATATAATGAAAGATTTAATAATGAGATCATTAAGTTCGTTCTCTTTGTACGTTGAAAACATAACATCTATTCCGTATACGGACATGTAGCATGTAACAAGAAACATACATAATGAGTATGCGAATAGAAATGGACACAGGTTAGTTTGAGAAATCTTTCTATTGATAGTGAATGGAAAACATCCTAAGATTTTACCAAAGGTTATTACTGGCCAAATATTACACTGAATACAATTACAGTTGCGTGGAATATTAAAAAACAATAATTTCGTTTCTGCGCGACATTGTCCTTCGGTATTCATTGAAGCAGCTAGGTAAGTCTGCCTTCTCTTCAACATAAAACAATTTGGGGGTAAATTAAATCGACTTCCTAATTCTATTGTTTCTTGTACAAAGGGTGTTGTTATTAGACTCTATTTAGTTTTGATCTTAAGTGTTCATGTGTATGGTAGTATATAAAGGAAAGGTCACTATCTAAGGAAAATACATTATTGGATGAATGTACCTATACAAAGAAATTAGGGATCAACGAAATTAGCGGTAGTAGAAAATTGTCATTTATGTAAACATAAATTTACTTGTTTTAGAGGTAAGATATTTTGACACGCCTCAAAGAAACAATGTGCTGGCCTCAACATTAATAACAAGAGGAAATTATCATTGGATCGACTAGTTACCTTTCAAACTTTAAAATTATTAACACTCTGTCAACATAAAAGTTAAAACAAATTACGTATGAGAAGGTAAATTATCTTGCCTCTTTCTAAAATGTATAACTAAATAATATCTCTCCTTCCTATTGAATCAAACAAGTTGTATCCAAAATAGACATTCTAGATCTCAAGTAATGTTATTAAATGGCACTGCACTTCAAGTTCTTCATATCGCGTATATTTATTTATAAGTTATAATTGGAAAGTCATTGAGCACTGAAACATAATTAAACATTAGATGAATAGCTTCATAAAATCAGAATTAACACAATAAAGTTAAATGAACTAAAACTAAGAATTTTCTACTAATGACAGAAACAACGATGTTAGTAATTTGTTAAAAGAACTTTAAATGAATTTTCAATAGAACTCAAATGATAATTAAAATTCTAAACATTGTTACTGTTCTTTATATTTTTAGCCAATGTTCAAATTATCTCCGTGACACCCACTTCAACTTCTTTGATTTTCTTGAAATCTGACTGACTCCTCTCGACAGCATCGCGATAACCAGCTTTCCTCATCCTTCCACTCTCCTTTCTCTTAAAATTTCGACTTCGACTTGACTCGCTGTCATCACACAAACCCTCGAAGTATTTCATCCTTGGGAAAGAAGCTTCTGGTTATGTATGACTGTTGCCTGTCTTTTGAAACTTGAGACTTATCTTTATCAAAATTAGAAAGCACTCTAAGCATTTTCTTCACTGGAACAATCTTCGAGCTACTAAGGAAGCAGACGGTTTTCTTATAGAGGGGGAGATAATTTTGGCAAAGAATCACTGCAGTTTCGCTAATCGCTCCTTGCAGAAAACACAGCCTTCGGGAAAAACTGTGCTGCTGATGTTGATACACATCTAATGAATAATCTTAGTAATCAATATTGGTCCATAAGCAGCCATATTCGCCTTCATTAGTCAAACTGGAAAATATCATATTGCTTACTTACTCTAAACCTACTTACCCTCGGGAAGGGCGTAAGCAATAGTGCTGTTACCGCCCGTACAATTCATTTTATCTTATCTCATACCTACTTACCTTACATACTCTATGCCTTACGGAACTCCCAAGTTCATCGCCGCAGTAACAAACGTTCGCCACATGATTCTATCCTGAGCAAGATCAAGCCCGTTTATGTCCTCTAATGTTTAAATTAATAGTCATCTTTTCCTATTCAAATGCATATTTTCTAATATTACTGTGCACCACTTCCTTACCATAACAAGATAGCATTCTCGCATACATTAGGAGAAAGTGTAATTTTGTAGTGTTTGGGACTTGGCTTAGGTATTTTTTGTACTACACAATTTCAAACACCACCATTTTCCTCTAACATTTTCAATTTGCGTACTTCTAATAACATGTACCACAAACTTTGTGCCAATACACAAGTAAGAAAATATGTGACTTATAAATCCAAATCACGCTAGTAAAAATATTAGTAACTTTCTGGGTGGATTAAATTGGAAATCCTAGGTAAGTAAAATATGTATCTTTTAACATGTAAGAACTTCATAGCATATTTTGGAAGTTTCAATTAATGGACCTTGAAATAATAGCGCAAACTACGGAATATGATAATTTACATCACAATAAGAATAAAGTTCATTTGAAGAAATTCCGAAATCTGATTAGTTTCCGAGATACAGGCTCAGGGACGTCGTTAAGGGAGGGATAGGGAAGGAAACTCCCCCCCCCCTCAAAGTTACCAATACATCAACCAGTTGGCAAATTAGCGTAGTTGGTAATATTAGTTGCAAGAAGGCCATTGTGTTGAGTTGACTCAATTGGGTTAACCTTTTCTTAGCTACCGCGTAATTTGCTATAAAATATCAATTATTCTCTGGACTTGGCGTAAATTTCATATAATTTCCTATCCTGAAACTCACATGTTCAGTTTTAAGTTCACTTCTTGTAACTGACCACAACTTCACTTTTGTTCATTTTATATTCCTAAAACATTTTGAGGGATATTTAATGAAAAAAATCAGGAAGTTGTACACACTGACAAAAACAGCCTACTACGTCAACGTCACGTATGCAAAGTGTCGGAATTGAAAATATTCCGACTTCTAGTGTGGATGAAAATAATACGGAAGACGACGTATAAAGAAGCTTCCCGGTAGAAGTAGCAGTGAATTTAGTGAATAAAGAAGCTTGTGACAATGAAATTTTTGGAAGTGAAAACAAGCAAAATATAAATAGTGAACATATTTTGAATACTGCAATCCCAGAGGCAGAAATATCCGATAATGTGTCTCATTCACGGCCAGCAGGGGTTGAATTTATGGGTAAAGTCTTTTTGTTTTGTTAGATAGGTATCGTGATGCAAGATAATTAGTTAGCAAACTTGAACAGAAAGAGGTGATTAAAGAAAAACTTTCTACATATGAAATATTAAGTGAACTTATATCTATAAAAGAAGCGTGTGAAAAAGCTGTGGGCATTGGTGAGCAATTTGTACGTAGTTTAGAAGTCGAAATGATTCTGTTGTTGAAGAGGGTTCAGATAAAGGCGATTCTGTAGTTGAACATGATCCTGGGCTAAGATCCAGGATCTTGCGAACAATCAGAAGAATTATCTAATACGACTGGGACCACCAGCCACACTTAGCGCATTTTCCAAGTGATGGGAAAGAGATTTTATCCATAATGGTTCAAGGAATTTGAGTATTTACAATACAGTACAGTTAAAGACAGCTTTTTATTTTGTGTGTTTTCTTTCTCCGAGTGGTGTAGGCAGAGAAAAGATTGAAAAATCGTGGTCAAAAATTGGAGCCAGCAACTGGGGAAATTAGAAATGCATTTCTCTTCTACAACACATACATCAGCACTGTATAGTTACTGCATTTTTTTGTTGTTGTTAAAAGAGCGTCATATTGACGTTCTTCTTTACCACAAAAAAAGGTTGGTGTTAATCGAAGAGGAGAAAGTGAAAATGCACAACAGAGAAATTCATAAGATTTTACTAGATACTTGCAGGGTGTTAGGAAGACAAGGACTAGCTTTCCGTGGTTCAGGATCAGATCCAGAAAACGGCAACTTTGTTCAAATAGTTTCATTACTCTCAAAATATAATTCTGTTTTACGATGCTTGATTGAGGACAGAAAACTACATCCATATCATGTAACATATGTGAGTCCTCAGTCACAAAACAAGTTGATTTCCTTAGTTGTTGACGAGATCAGAAAAAGTGTGGTTCAGGAGATTCAAGCTATTGGGTTTTTGCTCAGTAATGGCAGATACTACACCCGATATGCCACACAAAGGCATCCTTTCTGTTGTAATAAGAAACGTTGACGAGAATTGTAAGCCTAGAGAACGTTTACTAGAAGTGGCAGAGTGCACAGATAAAACAGGTCAAGGAATTGCGAAGCAAGTTTGTGGTAGTCTACAAAAGAAAGGAAATTGATATATCTTTGATGGCGTTTCAGTCGTACGATTTTGCAAGTAATATGTCTGGAAAATGTAATGGCGTACAGCAGAAAGTGTCAGAAATGGTTGGTTATCGGATTCCTTATATACCATGCCAAGATCATCATACAAATAAAGCTTATGCGCGAACAAACGACTGACATTTTCAAATAAAAAAATCACGAAAACATTTTTATATATAACAGGAAAAATATGAGTCATATAATAGTCATACTTTGCACAAAAGTAGACTTTAGTCTAACATGTCTTCATGCAAAGTATGAATATTTTGTTTAATATTTTTCCTGTTATATATAAAAAAATGTAATCGTGATTGTTTTTATTTGAAAATGTCACTTAGACGTTTGTTCGCGCATACGCTTCAAATACTACAGTAGAGCATAGCTGCAACGTGAGCATAATTATAAAAAAAACTTTTTAACACACTGGAACCATTGTATGTGTTCTTTACTTCCAGTACAAAGAGATTTAAGAAGATACGCAAGAAAATTCAAGAGGTTGAAAATTATATTCAATTGAAGAATTTGTCTCAGACTCGATGGACAGGAAAAGCTGAATCCATAAAAGCTATTAGTGCCTCTCTTCAGCTCATTTTTGATGTTTTGGAAGAGATTTCCAACGATGATGAATTTGATTCAGGAACCATATCACAAGCGTATTGTCTGTACAAGAAAATCACGACGTTTGCTTTCATACTTAGTTTGTTCTTCAAGAGGAATGTTATGCACAAGTTGAAAATATTAACTGAAACTTTGGAAACGCCTGATCAATTAAATGTGAATGATTGCATTGGAGCGATAGAGAGTACAATTAACAAACACTCTAGATGCGATCAGTAATGATTCCATTGGAAAGAATGACTTGGTTGAAAGCGCTATAGTATTTGTT
>JAGDQP010055366.1:0-13154 GCA_022664845.1 Lepisma saccharinum
GATCGAGAATCAACGCGGCATCCCTCCTATATCCCTTCGTTGTCGTCGTGTTTGTAGATAGTATAATAGAGCACGATTCATTTGGAATATTGCATTGGTCGTTTACAGGTTCAGTTGTGTATGTTTCGAGGAAAAGTGAATATTTCGTAGTGCATGTTTTTGAATGAGAGTACATTGTTGCTTGTAACGTGTATATTACTGACACTGCAACATTTTTTTTTAAAAAAAGGAAAGAAAATCTTATTGAGTTTATATTCCTGTAATAAATACATTTCAAAACAAGTTTGGGTTAGCTTGCTGAAAATGCCTCATTATAAACTTAAAAGTGGCATTTGTCTGTTTTGGGTTTTATTGAAAGTACCTTCCCATTTTGCCAATCCTGTCCATTAGTCAGTATGATGATTTATGTTAGTAACTGTTCAGTTTACTTTGGATATACTTGAATGTAACAGGGAAAAGGTCAATTACATTTTGAATATTTGTTATAAGTTGTCTAAGCTGTAACATATCCAAAGTTAATGGCAAAAGAGTATTTCGGGTACTTCGACTACGTTTTTATACTTGCACATGTTTTAAAGGGTAGAACAGGGATCTGAAAAAAAAACTTTTTGCATCAATTTATACTGTAGAATCACTTTCGAGTTCAGCATTGTAATCAAAGGTAATTGTTGTCGGATATTATCCTATTTAAACGTGTCAAGTGACTTATTGAATTATTTTTCGACTTCTAAACCGTTTGTATCCTGAGCTATAAGGTGAAGCACCTGGATGTAGTCACGGTTAACTATCAAAAAGAAAAGAATTGTGGGTGGTAACTCTGTCATCCGAGTTGAGGTAAACGTTACTCTAGTGAGGCCGTCTCATAGTGGTAAGCATTCGGTCATCTTTGATATATCCTGCAATAGTCATTGGGTTGAGTTTCTGCCTCATTCTGTTTGTCATATCAACCATTTGAGTTCGTCCAATTATACGGACGGTTAACTTTTCAAGAGTGATATTTTTCATAATAAACCAGAAGTTCAGAGTCATGTCCAGTTATACGGATGGTCTAGTAGTAGGTGGAAACAATCCTTTGAATTTCAGGTGCATATACGATCATATGTTTCTATTGGTTTAATAATGTTTTTTAACGCTTCTTGATCCAAAATAAAGTTTATTTCGAGATTATTGGTCAGTAACATCAAAATAAGAGTACTATTGCATCTGTAATACTTTATGGAGTTACTTAATAGTCAATAAAACTACGATATTTCTGTTTTATTCTATTTGTTATGTTAATCATAATCTTTTCTCATGATTTCGGAGTAAGACTGTGAATATACAAAAATTGGAGCGTTGTCTCCTCTATGAGTGATTGTTATCGTTGTTATCTCTTTTTTTGATGTATTCAAGTTTATTTGATGTCTCTGTCTATGTTTCTCACCATTCGTGTAAGTTTAGCTTTTTTGTTGGGAACTTTCGTTCCGGTGAATATAGTCGTTCTGTGCATCAGCTACATTCGCTTTGAAGGTAATCTTTTTGAAGTGTGGCCATCTCTTATAGTTCACCGACTTCATTGATTTCATCGGGTGCCATATTTATTCTTCGGACGCACTTTAAAATTGTTATAATGCGTATGTTGTAATATGATTGTTTGTTGTGTCTTATATGTGTGAAATGTAATTGTGATGTTTAAATTTACGTGTATATTGTGATAGCAAAATATTTATGAACGTTTTCTGTATTTTGTGTTGTAGGTAAGTGAAACTGAAGGATAAAATTAGTATGGACTTGTCAGGAATGAGGATATTACAGAAAAAAGTACTGCTTCTCCTGGAAATGAATCATACGTGAAAGTTGGAGGAAATCGAATCGTTATCTTATCTGATAAATGTAGATGTAGTTGGAGTTAGATTTATTTGAATTTTTGAAGCTTGTGTTTATGTTTGCTAATTTCACGGTGTGAATGGTGGGATAGTAGTAGCTTTGAAATATAGTTATAATTTATTTAAATCGTAAGAATATAATGTATTCTATTGTTGAGGTTGATGCTGTTTTTTATAAATAAAATTCATTTTCGTGTAGTGCGGAATTTGCCTAATACCATAATTTTCTAAAATCGAAATTCGTTTCTCTGTGTTGAAAGTCATAGCCTTAAGTTATAAGATTTTATGTACTAAATGTTTGAGTAATGTCCTAATCATTTTTCTCGGGGGGAGGTTATAAAAATGTATTTCCTAAGGTTAAAGTAGTTTCTTCGCTTCGATGTCCTACGGTATAGTCAAACATAAAGATGTCAATTAAAATGTCGGGATGTCCATGGTGAAATCAGGGGGTACTTTTGTCTTTGTACTCAAATGTCGTATTTATGAACTTCTATGGTTACTTTTATCAATTGTGCGTTACGTAAGTATTAAATTATGTTGTCACATGTACGTTTAGAAAGTTCGTTACATGTCAGTGATGGAGGGGCGGATGAAGTTGAGGAAAAGCAAATTATCGTAGAAAGCTGTCGTATTTATGTATATACCGTAGAAATTCATCGTTTAATCGAAAATTTATTCCTAATTGATCATATAATAGCATATATGATCACCACTCCCCTCCGATTCTTTACCTCTTATTTCTTCAGGAAGCCCCCTTACATGCTCCTAGTAACCTTTGCACTCTCTCCTCCACTTGATGTTCTCTCCGACCCATCTAGTCATTTCCCGCCTCCATAACCTGGCCACACTGTCACCCAGCATCATTGGCAATATGGCGTTTCCTTAACACTACTCCCGCACCTGTCCGCTCTGTCCATTTTCCTTTCTACCAGTTGAAAATGTAATTGCGAAACGTACTAATTTTCTAGTGTTCGTTTAGTTCTGAAGATTTCACTATGTAAGTATCCTTTTTTCTACCTTGTTTACCATGTTATATATATATATATAATAAGTAAATCACAGCCATATTCAATCCACTAGTGGATGAGACCTCTCCCCGAAGGGAGGAGTTGGTCTACTGCTCCCACGCTGACCTGACGGGTTGGGAGAGGAGAGCCGCAGCTCTCACTGTGATCGCCACTGTCTTTTATTCACAGCAGCTCCCCAATTGTCTTCACGATGCTCGGTCAACACCGAAATTTTTGAGCCCCCACCGGGAATCGAACCTGGGACCGCTCGCACTGAAGTCGAGCGCGCTACCGACTAGACTACGCCGGAGCTTATATAAATCAAGATAAATCACAGCCATATTCAATCCACTAGTGGATGAGGCCTCTCCTCGAAGGGAGGAGTTGGTCTACTGCGATAAAACAGGTAGAAAAAAGGATACTTACATGGTAGATTCTTGAGACAGATGTACAATAACAACACAAACACAATAGAAAAGCAGTACGTTTCGTAAACACGTTTCCAACTGGTAGGAAAGAAAATTGACAGAGCGGACAGTTGCAGTATTGGTGTTAAAGAAACGCCACATTGTCAACAGATGCAGGGTGACAGTGTGCCCATGTTATGGAGGCGGAAAAATGACTAGATGGGTCGGAGAAAACACCAAATGGAGAAGAGAGTGCGAAGGTTACTAGAAGTAGGTAAGAGGCTTTGTGAAGGAATATCTGGGTACAGAATCAGAGGGGAGGGGGAAATAATAATAATAAAGATGAAGGGAAGAAACGATATAGAAAAATATAATAAAAGTGCAACTAGCGACGAAACAAAGAAGAGAAAGGAGGAAGAAGAAAACACTACTGTGCAGGGAGTCACAAACAGTTGAGGCCGGGTTCATTGTTGGCGGAAAGGATAGAGATGTACGTCTGCTCCCATCTCTTTCTAACTGTGGCAGGTGAGTGGGGGGTTCAGAACTTACAGGATTCTGACTCGAAAGGTTTCGTCAAAGGTGCAGCCGTGATTGGAAGTGTGTTTAGGTATGGGGAGGTGTGGAAGTTGATATTTGGAGGAGTAGCGATGGTTATTGATACGTTATGTTAGAGGAGTTTGGGTTTCGCCAACGTTGAAGGCTGAACATATATTACAAAGTAGGAGGTAAACGAGTTTGGAAGATAGTGGTGTGGCGGAAAGTGAGTGACAGGATATACGAAAGAAAGACTGGGATCAAAAATAGGACCGGTTTTGCACTTGCCATGTTTTTGGGGGCGGTGGCGGGATTGGCCCAGTTCTGGTGAGAATCGCGTTGAGACTCGGACGTCTGCGTAAGACAATTTTGGGGCACGACGGCAAAACTCTTAGGTTAGGTTAAGGCACCGCAGCCGTCAGGCCATCCAAATGCTCCTCAAACTGGCACACCCCATGCTCATTACGTCACCTGAAACTGAAAGTTTTTTCCCGTCGTGCCCCAAAATTGACTACCGCAGACCTCCGAGCCTCAACACAATTCTCACTAGAACTGGACCAATCCCGCTCCCGCCCCCCAAAAACCTGTCAAGTGCAAAACCGGTCCTATTTTTGATCCCCGTCTTTCCTTCGTACATCCTGTCACTCACAAGACGTACTCTTTCCGACACTCCGGCAGTTGCATATCTTCCAACATCGTTTATCTCCTACTCTGTAAGCTATGTTCCGCTTTCAACGTTGGCGAAACCCAAACTCCTGTAACATAACGCATGAACAACCATCGCTACTTCTCCAAATATCAGCTTCCACACCTCCCCATACCTGAACACACTTCCTATTACGGCTGCACTTTTAACGAAACCTTTCGAGTTAGAATCCTGAAAGTCATGAACCCTGACTCACCTGCCACAGTTCGAAAGAGATGGGAGGAGACGTACATCTGTATTCTAGCTTGTAACTCCCTGTCTTCTACTCCTTCTTTTCTCTTCTTTGTTCCGTCTCCAGTTGCACTTTTATTTTATTGTTCTATATGGTCTGTTTGTTTGTATCTTTATTATTATTGTTATTCCTCCCTCCCCACTGATTCTGTACCCTCTAATTCTTTCAAGAAACCCCTTACCTGCTTCTAGTAAGTTTCGCACTCTCTGTCCATTTGGTGTTTTCTCCGTCCCATCTAGTCATTTTTCCGCCTCCATAACCTGGTCACACTGTCACCCAGCATCTGTTGACAATATGGAGTTTCCTTAACACCAGTTCCATACCTGCCGCTCTGTCCATTTTCTCTCCTACCAGTTGAAAACGCTTTTGCAAAACGTACGAGGCCATGAAAGCAGCCATAGACGAGAACAGTGGTCTAACGTGTGATGAACTTGCAGAAAGATTCCATGTTTTCGCTGAAACAGTGAGACTGCCCTTCATGGGATAGGGAAGTCATACAGGTTAAGCAAGTGGGTATGCCACACATTGTCGGGAGCTAACAAGGAACAAAGAGTGACCGCCTGTTTGTCCTTGCTCACTCTCCACTTGAACACACCCATATTTGATCGCTTGCTCACTGGTGACGAAAAGTGGGTCCTTTATGACACTTCTAAGCGTACTAGACATTGGTTGTCACCACGTGACTCTGTTTCTCACACCTCAAAACCACCTCTGCACCCAGGAAAGGTTATGCTCTCTGTATGGTGGACTTGTTTTCCAAGTGGTGCATTACGAGCTCCTTCCACCTGGTCAGACCATCACTGCTGACCTCTACTCACAGCGGTTACGAATGGTGCACCGTACATTGCGACAGAAGGAGCCGGTATTGGTGAATCGCAAGGGTGTGCTATCGTCCACGACACTGCCAAGTCACATGTGGCAATGAGGACCCGGGAGACCATTCCGCAACTTGGCTGGGAGAGACTGTGGCATACACCATATTCACCGGACCTTGCTCCAACATATTACCACCTGTCATTCCCTCGACACCCACCTCCGTGGGAGATCCTTCGCCAATGAGGGAGACCTGCGGAACACACTCACGGACTTGTTTGCCTCGAAGACCGCCGACTGTAATTACCATGATATTGTACAGCTGCTGGAACGTTGGCAAAAGGTGTTGGATGCTGATGGAGCTTACTTCGAAAGCTAAAGGTACGTACTGTCCACTGTATTGCTCTTTGTTTATCACTGCTCTAGAACGGCGAAAATGTTTTGGTTACCTTGTACGTAGACCAGATGTAATATCCCTGGTAATTTTCATGAACATTGCTTATCTTCTTCATACTGAGGACAAAAACTTATTAACTCTTGGTACCATCTTGGCATTCGTTTGGTGAGACTGAAGAAACGTGAGAAGCTTCAGATGAGATGCCCGACGTAAGCGGAACTCGAACCCGTCATCTAACCAGTAGTTATCGGAGGTCAGCGTTCGTATCCCATACGCCAATGGGCGTGATAAAAAAAGTTCCGTTATTTAGTCTTCAATCAATTTAAATAGTTTGTGCTGTGATTCGTATTAAAAGTTTCGTTATTACTTCCATTTAGCATTTTATTTACAAAATATCCAATTGTTTACTAATATGCTCGTTTTTACCTTGAAATGTATGTATAGTGCCTTTTTTATTTTATTGTGCTCAGATATTAATATTATTTTTCTTCTTTTCTCTTACAGTTGAAATGGATTCGTCAGATGAGGATGTTCCGGAGTTAGTACCTGCTAAATTTCAACCTGTTCCTGTAACAATAATTACGGGATACCTTGGCGCTGGAAAAACAACGTTACTCAATTATATATTGACTGAACAGCATAAGAAGAAGATAGCCGTCATTCTAAATGAGTTTGGAGAAGGTCAGTAATTTTCTACGTGGTAAAGTCAGTAAAGTAAGCAGTCGGTTAGTAGTTTTATCATTGTTATGATCTAGACTTTGAAGATATAGAATGTATCTTTAGCACATTCTCCTTCAGAGTTATTCCAGTGTGTTGCGATGAACATCTTTTATCATGTGTACAGCTGTTTGAAACGATGTGCAAGGTCTCTTTGAGTCGCAGCTGACTGTATCTCCTCTCCTCTATTGAAGTTATCTAACAACCTCAGAAATGTTGTTGCGCACAGGAAAGAGAAAAAATAACACTGTCCTAGGTCGGGGAAACATTAAGTATGTAGCAGCACTGTAAACTGTTGGTGACCAAGTTCGTTCCTTGTTGACTGTGGCACCAGCAGGAATGAATTCTATATCTAGAATTCTTGAAGAGTCAAATAGTGATTCCAACATCACTTTGCCTTTGAACCTGTCGTAGCGGCACTTTTTCCTGCGCGGGGGCTTTTACGTAGCCGACTGGCGTTTTAATTGTGCATAGTACAGTATCAACTACATTGTATATCTTTTTATACTGCATTCGCAGTATCAGTTCACCACACATTGTTGTCCGTTCCTACTTTGTTCTAACATGTTTAGATACTCCTTGAGTATTGCATAATGTAAAACTTTGGTAAACCTTATTTTGATGGGCCAGTCTAGTAACTTTGGAATTTATCATGTCACTATTCACCTTTAGATGTTACAATCCACAACCATGCCCCTGCCGGGACTCGAACCCGGGACCTTCGAGCCGCCGCAGACTGCTCGGCCACCCGGCTGGCTACTGGCTACTTTATAATGTGTGTTGGTGATGCAGGCTTCAGAAGCAATGTCAGCAGCACATCGTACGCGGTTTTCGCCTACCATCAGTTGCTCTCCGCAGGTTACGCCTTACTAATCTTGCCTCTGGTTCTTGCTGTCGGTCGACCGATTCATACATCATCTTCAACGAAACGTTAATGCTTCTTAAAGACAGCTGTTCATATCTATTGCAACACTTCCCACGTTCATCATCCAAGTTCGCTAATTTCTGGTAATATGTTACGTTTGCGCGTTGCTCAAATTGATACATAATTCATTGCCTCGCGCCCACTATGTACAATCTCATATAAACTGCCCTCATTAGCATACCACTGTCAAGACAAATATCATGCAGCTGGCTGTACAGTAGAAGACGCATGGCAGTAGTTGTATCTCATATAAACCAGGGTATGTTGTGGCATAATGGTGAGATATTACACCTATTGACTTTCTCTCTCTCTCTCTCTCTCTCACTTAACAATATATACATAAAGACACTAAAAATTATCTTCATCAGCTATCGTCAATTGTAGAGAAGAAGAAAGTTCACTGAATACACGTGGAAAATTCTAAGAGATATAAAAGCAAAGTGGTGCGCGTCCACATCAAAAACAATTGACGACGTTCTGCGCTTGCGCAAGTACTGATGGGAAATGTGTTTTGGAAATAGATTTTGGTGTTGAAAATTGAGCTTGGTACAATAAATAATAATAAAAACTGAGACAGTAAGGGAAACGTAGTTAGCAAAGTGGAATACAGTATAAAAACCGCAGTTGGAGAAAGTGACATACAATATAGAAAACGCACCCCGAAAAAGTGGGATTTAGTATAGAAAACACACCCTAATAAAGTAGGAAACGCAATGAAAAGAGAGTAAGTTGCCGAGTCAATCACAAAAAGTGGAAGTCAGTATAGAAAACGAAAAAGGAAAAAAGTGATTGGGCAGAGGGAAGGGGAGGTAGGCGTGTAGTCGTGGAAAGAAGGAAGAAAAAAATATTGGAGGTATAAACCAGGTTTCAGTTTAGCTCAAGCCCTGAGTGAAACCTCCTTCCCAGAGACGATGTGTTTGTTTGTTTGTGGTGGGGAATAGGATATGGATTATAGATATAGGGAAACGATCATCGAAGTTAGTGTTGTGCAATTGCGTGTGTGCAGACACTTGCGAATCAGGTCTGTTGGTGACGGAAAAGTGGCAGTGATTATTGACACGGAGATTCAAAGGATCACCTGTTTCCTCCACATTGAATGCCGGGCAGAGTGTACAAGTTAGGATATATTTGACGTTTGAGATTTGACAGGTTCCTTTGGGATGTAGAGTGAAGTTGCCATCGGCTGTGTTGATAGAGATAGATGGAGACGTAATAAGGATGAGAAAGGTTTTACATCTAGCGATGTTTCATTTATGGGCGGGAACTGAAGGCAAATGGGACGAGGGGGTTAATGTGGACCAAGATGTTTCTAAGATTGGGAGGATGCTGAAAAAGTAATCTCTGCTTGGTGGGAAAGACAGATCTGGTATCGGGCTCAGATTGGAGTATATGGGAGTGAGAATGCAGAATTTGTTTGATTTTAGCAAATTTAGAACGAAATTGTCTGATTAAGGACGGAGGATTCTGGTTGGTGTTGGGAGTAGGAGTAGGTTGAGTGTGTGTGGCTGTACGTCGAATTTGTTTGGTTACAAGGTTGAAACGTACCACGAGGGGTGGCCTAACTAACTATATAATTAACAGCTAAATCTAATTTGCGCAGTGGACCCAAGAGAGTACTCTATGTTATGTCTTGTACTAACTCAAGCCTCGGCTATGGGCGCGGGATGAGCCGAATTACGATGCTGAAAATAAACAATTAAATTAGTACAAGAGAATAGAAAATATAAAGAAAATAGCTGTAATGAGGACCTCTACCCGTCTCATTTCTTAGACACAGTAGAAGCCAGGGATAGGTTAAGGACTGCTACCCGTCTCATTTCTTAGACACAGTAGAAGGCAGGAATAGATAGAGGGCCACTACCCGTCTTATTTCTTAGACACAGTAGTAGCCAGGGAATAGGTAGTTAGGTACTAAGAATGAAGTACAAAGAGCAATTATAATAAAACAATATAAAAGGTAATGACCAATAAAAGAGCAGTGAAATACTGAGAATAATAATGGGTTTATTAGTGGATATTGTCCAAGAAGAGAACACCAATCAAGAGAGCTCGATGTGCTTCGGCCCGTCAGTAGGCCTAGGAAATCTGAGCTCAGGACCAGCTGCATCGACTTATATACCTTTGGTTGGCGCTTGGAATTCCTCAGCTTGTGACATCATACACACGATCTTATCCTTTTGCACAATTCAGTTATAAATTCATATACACCATACCACTATTACATTGACTTCTGCTAATTAGAATATTATAGTGTAACGGTGAACACGAGATATCTAAAAGAATTTTACAGTTCAACAGTACGCACAGGATTTCTCAAAAGAAATTATCCTATTTGAATGAATTTATATAGTACAAATCAGGTCAGTTTTCTTATTAAAGCAATAATTGTAACTAACGAACATTAAACAAATGTGAATTGCGTTACATATGCCTCTCTGTAAAAGGAAAATTTTGAAAACTTTAGTTTGTTAAATTTTCACTTATTATTATTTCAGTTCTTCATATATATATATATATATATATTCATTATAGCCTTTTAATGTATAAGGAATCACTTCTTCACTTCCACTTGGATAATATTGCACTTTAAGTAATATTTTTCTTTCACTTATTCACTTAAAAAGTGATTATTTCAGTAACACTAATATACTTAAACACTGATAAATAGTCACTAGGCGTTCAGTGGATCAGGATGGAAGAGGGATATACTCTGCTTGCCTCTCTGCCGCTGAGGAAACTACTGCCGCCGTATTCTGCCGCAGACTTACTACAGCCGCTGACTCTAATATCCAGGACGGAAAAATGGCCATCTCCAAGAACGCATGATGTTTGGAGCTGGTTCATATTCATCTTACATTTCTTTCTTCTTTCCGGTCTTAGTTCTTTGTATGGGGATGTGGCGTTGGACCAACACTTCGTACAACCAACAGCCTCTCAAGCAGCAAGAACCGGCGTACGACCAACACCCCAGGGCAAAAACCTGTGTTGGTCCAACGCCGGTTCTACGAAGTGTTGGTTTCATGCCGGTGTTGGTCCAACGCAGGTGCCCAAAAAATAATTTAAGATGATATTTTTATTAGGTGTTTATTTTTTATATATCTAGGGCGTTGTCAATTTTTTTGTTGGTCCAATGCCGTGGTGGTCCAACACCGTGTTGGGTCAACGCCGTGTTGGTCCAACGGCGTATTGTTCAAACGTCGTGTTGGTCCAACGCAGTCCAACGCTGGTAGAACCAACACGGCGTTGGACCAACACTAGTAATCGGCGTACGATCAATAACCTTACCAGAGTCATTCTGGTAGAAGCTAACTATTTTGTACAGTAATGTGAAATGTGGCGTTCTTCTAGAAACATGACTGATTATTTCTAATTTCCAGTGTACTTTTTGTAACGCATAGTCTTAGAGGGACAACAAGGTCGTAACGAAGGGAGTGGAATGTTAAAAAAAAATCTTTTAGGAACGCTAATGAGCGTCAGATCAATCCCAAAGCTCACAGAATTAACCATCTGATACTTGCATGTGCCAGCGACTGAGATTGGGGCTGCACCCTCCTTCCAAAAGTCACTTAAAAAGAACTCCATAGTAAATTCCCTTACAGAGACATATAGTACTGGCAGAATATATTTTTTTTACAATTAATGTTAAATTTGAAGTTATTGTAGAAAAATGCATGGATTTTTTAAATCTGGAATGTTATTTTGGCAACGCACCACCTTAGGAGCACAAACGGTGTAATAAAAGTTAGTGAAGCGTTACAAATATTCCAGTTGGGGTAGGCGGAATACCAATGAGTGTTAAATTAATCGAAAAGTCACAGAATTAATGCTCTGATGCTAATTGCATGAGCCAGTGTCTGTTTTGGTGGCTGTAGCCCCCTTTCAAAAACCCTTTAAAAGAATTTCACGGTAGATATCCTCAGCAGGGATATATATATACTTGCAGAACCTAATTTTTTGTACAACTAATGTGAAATTTGGCATTTCTGTAGGTCCGAATTTTCCTCCGGGCCGGACATTTTTTGAGTTCTTGTAGCATCCCCTGTGCCCATCCTAAATCACTGGCTTGCCAACATATCCATACAGATGTAAAAAATTCAGATTTTGTTTACAAAAATCTCAAAATTTACATTACTTTTGAGAAAAAATAGCTTCTCACACTATGGCCTTGCTGATGACATTTACCGTGTAATTCTTTTAAGTGATTCTTGGAACGGGGCTACAGTCCCAAAGACTGATACTGGCTTATGCAAGTAGCATAGCCTCGGAGCACTTCTTCTGTACTATTTGCGATTAATTTGACGCTCATTGGCATTCTAAAAAGAAAATGATGACTTTTTATAACGCGTCCCTTTGTTACTCTTCTTTTCCTCCGTTTAGAAGACTCGTTGCCGAAATAACGTTACAGATGTAAAACATTCACATATATTTTTTTTACAATAATGCCAAATTTCATAAAATTGTGTGAAAAAATAGCTTCTGCCAGTATATTTTTAGGAAGTGCATCATGGAGTTCTTTTTAAGCGATTTTAGAAGGGGACTTTAGCTCCCATATCAGTCGCTGATAGTATACATGCAAGTAACATTTGAGCATCAATTCTGTGACTTTTGCGATTAATGTGAAAATAATTGACATTCCGAAATTAAATCTGAAATGTTTAACGACCACTGTTTCCAAAATATCGTTCTAGATTTTTAAAGATCATATATTTTTCTACAATAACTTCAGAAACCTTGGATAGTGAATTTAGTACGAAACTTCAGAATCTTCGAAAATTTTTATCAAGAAAAATCTAAACAGAAAAGAGTTCCTGACAAGGTGCAATACGAGGGTCTTGTATACTGTCCAAGAGTTTTGTAAGCTCTTTGTCTCTTATTTTTCATCTTTTTACACTAGTCATAAAACTCTTGGTAATAATGACTAGAGGGCGGATATTGCATATTTCTAATTTGATGAATATTCGATAAACTGCGTCACTAAAATTCGATTTAGGCTGTTTACAATTAAATTATGAGGATTTTATTGTAAGCATAACTAGATTTGAGGACAGGCAAACAATCTTACAGGTGGAGCAACAATACAGGGTGTCCCAGAGTAAGTGGCATCTATTGCGTGAGATGTTATTTTGGATCATATAGATGAAATATGTTCATGTGAAGCATAAGCCGAAAGTTGATAGTTTGCCAGCTAGATGTATGACGATGAATATGGATGGAAGAACTACGTGCTTTGTACAAATATAACACAGAGACAATGTTGGCATAATGTAATTGCATGCACTGTAGTATCACTGGACGCGCGGTAATACAACAAATGTTGGAAGTCGCTGCTGTTAGCCTGGAGTCGCTCAAGCCGGGAATGTTTTCAATGTGCGTGAACACCGCTTGAATGCGTTCGTGTAACGCATAGCAGGCAAGTCAAGGATTGGCACCTCGTACACGATCAATTTGATATGTCTCCAGAGATAGTGATAGAGAGGGAGAGCTCAGGAGAGCTGAGTGGCCAGGCAATTGGGCCAGAGCGTTCAATCTACTTGCGAAGGCGTTTAACACC
>JAGDQP010055367.1:0-13154 GCA_022664845.1 Lepisma saccharinum
TAGTACGTATTTGTTCGTATGAATATGTCGTGTCACGTGACATCATTCTTTTTGCTGTTAATTAGTGGAGCTCAGTACAAACGTACGTGCCCAACTTTTTTTTTGTTAGTTTTGAATTTAATTTTATTTAAAGCCTTTAGACAACTTTAGCTTTAGACCATGTAAGGTTTGAGTTCAATGCCCTGCACCAGTGCTCGATTTGTTATGAATTACGAAGAAAGGAATCATAAAACTAGTTGTTGCTGGTAAACTTTCACCTATTACCAGTTTGGGTGGTAATACAGAGATTTTATTCCTGGTTGGAATGATATTCGAAATAAACAACCGGGGATGAAAGCCTCAGGCACCAGGGAAAATTCCCGGCATCTCCCGAGACAAATCGAATACTGCCCTGCTCCAACGAATGATGAAATCAAAGAAATTACTGAACATTGATAATCCGATTGGTTATTGCTCAAGCTTCTCTCATCTTATAAAAGAAAAAGTAAAAGACCAACAACTGTAAGAGTGACTACATTGTAGACGAGTTAAGCTCTGAAGTCAGGCTTAGATAATTATCAACTTTTATCTTTGATGTCATTAATATTTTGGGAACTTCTGAAAATTTTTACATTTCCAAAATTATAACACAAGCACAGATAACTGCACTTAAACTTTTAAACTGAGAGTAAGAGGTCCTGTTCGAAGAACCACATTGTCCAGGGTTTCAACTCAGTTTCATAAGGCGAATACCGGGATACTACCTTGAATGAGGCCCTGGCCGATATCTTCCCCCATCCTCTACCTACTCCATTCCAGCCTAAGCTAAAGCTTCCAAAAGGCCAAATAAAAAAAAAACTAGCCTGGTCAAACCAAGAAACTAATAGGGAAAATCCCTATATTATTTAAGGTTTTCAGTTTCAGAGGAGATTGACAGAGGAGATTGACAGTTTGGTAGAAAGTACTGAGAAACCGTAACAATAGATCACGAGATTTATAATACATTGTTAAGTGGCTAAATAGTTGGGAAAAGAGAAATGAAATAAAAGTCCATCTATGTTATAGATCATCTATGGTTCGATATGAAAAATGAACATAACCATCGTATATTGCTGTCAGGTTTAAAGTAATCTATGGATAGTGAATGTCGAGATCATTATGTTATCTCCATGTGTAGTGCAAATATTATTTAATATTTACTTACGGAACACTGCTCTTGTCATATGAGTATTAGAATGTATGATTTAATGCACACTAAATAATAATAATAATAAAAAAACCGGAATAATCACTCTTCTCAGAGCGGAAGAATTTTCAATCGAAAAGATTAGTTTTCAACGAAACGTTATAGCTTTGGATGAAAAATGTGATCTTTATAGATGGAATTCCGATGCTTTTGGATGTAATTTATTCTTCAAACTTGAAAGAACTATTTGTCATCTTTTTAGAGTGGTTCACAATGCATTATGGCTACTAGTTAATGCTATTTGTTACTGCAAAGGTTATCGAAAGACGGAGCCATACTGTGAAATTTATCGCGTTGCGTTTAGTTAAAGATGACAACAGCAAACTACCTGAAAAGTTTTTCAGTAACAAAATATACACCAGAAGACTTCAGGAGTAAACTATGTTCAAGAAATCTTTGCATGTTGTTCTCAAATACCTGACGAAACCAAAGGAACAATTTTCAAAGCGTACTTTCGCGCTTGGCCAACTGGCTGAGGGGATAAGACGTTGGATAGCTAGCCGGAAGGTACCGGATTGAAATCTCCACGAGATTAAGTTTTTTTTACTCTTTTTCATTCATAAGTACATTACTTTTCTCCCTTACTACTTATAAATAAATGCTCCATTTTCATCTTTTTACATTTTCAACATTTTATTCCTTCGTTTTCATAGTCAAAAGATGAAAACTTTATCTGAAGAGATGGAAATTCACCTAAAAAATATTATGCCTACGTTACCATCGAAATGAACTACTTAGATTTCATCTTTTTTCGGGCGGAATTCTCTCATCTTTTCTCCTATGAATATCCATTCTAAAAGTGTGGTTCTTCTTCCTGCTCTTAACAGATGAAATATTCCGTTCAAATCAAACTAAATTCCACAAATCAAAAACAGCTTGAAGAATTACCCCAGCGAAAATTAGTAGATACTTAAAGTATAATAAATACATATTGAAGTTATTAGTGAGCCAACATTACATTGATGAAGATAAAGCAAACGTTATTCTTGCTACAGCATCCATCATAAGAAGTGATATCAGAAATGTTGAAGTGAATAACAGCATTTATCTCGTATCAACATATATCACAAACACATCTAGCAAGGAACACTCGCCAGGTGTCAAAGCCCGATTTTGAAGAAAATTCGTATCTAGGTACATTAGTACCTTCAAGACCAAAATTATAGGTGCTGTCGTCAACCAATAACGACAGGGGAACCCGATAAAGATGGAATGTAGAGAGCAAGTAAATCGAATACAGAATTAGGAAAACTTCTTTTCTTTTATAAACTGTTACATGATTAGAGTTATGTCAAAATTGACTTCATCATTGGGTTTCTTGGAAGATTCCAGCACAGATTGATACGTCACATGTCCCACTTACTATTTAAAAATTTTGGAGCATAATCAAGATGGCGGTCATTTTTGTTACACCATCCAGTATGTATTCATCAAGAACCATTTGCTTTCAATATATGTAACAGTTTATAAAAGAAAAGGAGTTTTCTGTTCTCTGTATTCGATTTACTTCCTCTCTACGTTCCATCTTTCTTGGGTTCCCCTGTCGTTATTTGTTGACGGCACCACCTATAATTTTGGCTGTGAAGGTTTAGCTAGGCACTGTACCTACATACGAATTTTCATCAAAATCGGGCTCTGACACCTGGTGAGTGATCCTTGTAAGAATATTGAGTGTCTACCTGAGAGTCTCAGGTTGCAATTTTGTCCCGCATCACTCCTTTTTTTTAAAAAAAGCTAAATTGGCTGCGCTACCATGGGCAGCACTAATTTAATTCATTATGTAAATACTAATAAATTTATCAATGTCAATACTACCATGTTGTAAGTTGCCTATACGAAATAGATTTACATACCTGTAAACGTATTTAAATGAACTTGCCATGCTGTCGCCAATGTTGGCAAGGAAGAGAAAAAGTAGTGGAATTCCCACGAGGCAATAAAATATTGTAAGAACTTTTCCCGCCCATGATACAGGGCATATGTGGCCATAGCCTGAAACAAAATTGTATAAATAAAAACTAATTTATTATTGCAACAAACAGAACTGAAACATTTGGGAAATAAATTATACAAAAAGTATGACAGAAGATTAATTTGACTTGGTGACTTACTTACCGTAAATAAGATTTTTGTCTTACATTATAGACTTTTTTGTTACCTTAAGCTTAACGCAGTTACTGAGAATTTGCATTAGAAAAGTTTAGTAAATTTTACATTATTCAGAACAATTTTATATCTCTTGATTGTGAAACTATATAATAAAGGACCATATTATCCCGCTCAATCCGTCCGTTGTGTCCGCGTTCAGAAAACAAATTTCAAGAGCCATAATATGTAGAGAGGTGATTGAGGTGTCGTTGGAAAGTTCTTGGGTATACTAGTTTAGAGCCGCGGAACAGTCTTGAATGGTGCAGTAGCTCAGTATTGTCAACCATTTTTTGAAAGAAAAATCAATCGTTCAAATTTCTTTCATTCCGTTATACATATCTACACCAAAATTGGCATGAACATTATCCGACATAATAGAAAAGTACCATGATTACCGTCCCCCGTTTGAAAATGCGCTTATACAGGGTGAATCTCTCGCTTGAGCCCCCAAACTAATTGTCTATAAAATATTACCGTTTGTTATCGAGATAATAGCTTGAAAATTTATATATACTTACCTTAAACGATGCAGAACAGGATCTGCTTATAATCGATGCTGATACATCCAATCAAAACACTCTTGAATGCGTTTCTGCAAATTCTAGAATATTTTTCTCAAATTGCAGACATTGGCAGTTTGAATCCCTTAGTTTATAGCGGCTTTGAGTTGTTCGATTGTAAGGGGTTTATTTGCGTACACTTTAGCTTTAATAGGCTCCGAAGAAAGAAGTCAGCAGGCATTAGATCGGGAGATCTAGGTGGCAAATATTTTTTGAGATCATTCTGTATCCAAAACAACTTTTCAGTTTATCTGAATAGCTGGCATTTGAAATGTGACATATTGCACCTCTTGTTGTTAATATCCATTAGTTACCATATCATCTATTAATTAGTTCGAAATGCCATCTGGCATGCTTTCAATGAGCCTGTTTGCCAGCATTTATGAAAGAAAAGGACGCGGCGTTTGACTGTGTTCATTGTTACTCACGCGCCATGCGACTCACAACTGTCGAGATGCGGGAACGCAGAAGGCAGATGTATATCACTGGATGAATCGATTTTATCGCGGGTGTTCCGCGTTGTTTTGCATCGTTGGCGGTATGCGTATGAAAGTTTTCACACCATTATCTCAATAACAAAATTTTTTGTAGACAATAATTTGGAACCTCTAGCGAGAGAATCACCCTTTATAAAAAAATCTAACCTGACTTTTTTACCCTGACCTAACCCAATGGGGAATCATACTGTAGTGAGAAGGTGCTGAAAATTTGGTCCATGTTGGAATATACTGGAAATGGACGATCGAGGTTAAATATTTGCTCTTTCGACACTAAGCGGACACTCCAGTATTGTTTCTTATAGCTCAATGTCTGTGACGATGCTGCTCACACATTTCTGTAACTGTAGCTCCGACACTACAAATGCTTCGAACTCTTTTAATTTCTTTTTTTATAATGCAACTCGCCCTTATTATTGCATCAGACTTTTTCACTATTCAGAGAAAAACAAATAATTTATTGATTATCTTTGTAGTTTAGTTCATTCATTCAACATGTATAACAAAAGCAACCCACGCTCTATTCTGGATCCCGCAGACTTTTATACTTCTTTCCCATATTACCAAAATCCAGGGATTCTTCCAAACCCACCCATAATGGAGAGTGTCACTAAAAAAAATACGATTACTGTCCCCACAACTTTAAATTTTTAAAGTTAAAAGCAACAACAACAACAAAAAACTACTTAAATCCCTACAATTTCCGCTTTAAACCCCCAAACTGAAAATCCTGACAGAATCTCTATCAGTACAGTTTATTAGTGACTGAACGTGGAAAATATCTTAAAAGTTATAAAATTTAACTTGTGTGGGAAACATACCTCGAAATTGTAAGAGAAGTGTACATATTTTACGGCGCCAAAACCCTTTTATGTCTTGTTTCAAGACGTGCAATTTGCGTTTTATTGTATGCCTTACCATGCAATTTTTGTTTACTATGTTGCATCCCAAAATTTGGATGTGCACATTCTAACTATGATGAAAGAAGAAAATTTAAAACTTTTTTCTGCCCCACCAGTATGTTTGCTTGTAAGAAAAATTATCCGATAGCTATTCTCTATAAATCGGTGTGTTCAAATGGAAGGATTAACAATAGATTCCAAGAAATAACAATAGATTAACATTGTTAGATAGATTAACAATGGAAGGATTCAATTTCAAAATTTAGAAATTCTAAATTTTAACTTACCAATTGTAGAAATGAGACTAAAAGTAAAAAGGATACAACTTGTAAACGTCCACTCATAGGTCCAATTATCGACAGTTCCGTCATATTTATACTTTGCTGTTATATCTACTACATAATTCTTGAAATTAATCAGATCGCCCGAAACCTGTAAAGAACAGTAATTATTAATTAGTACGTGGAAATTGGATTGAAGGAAACACTTAGTCAAGCCGTAATGTGAAAGACCATTTTTACAATTCAACGTAGGTTACATACGTAGGTTACGCACGTAATATCTTGAAGACGTAATGAAACTACGTACATACAATAAACTATGTTGTTAGAGGTATCGTCACCTCACAGAATGACATGACAGTAACACCAGAGGTTATCTACTTGGAGTGCTATTCACCAATCACCATGCTACGTATCCCCTACATCTAGTCTAGTCTAGACCGGTTTTTCTTGCAGGCGCTCGCCACGTATGAGTAGCCAATACAAACTCGTGTTAGGGACAATTTTCATGAAACCTTGCGTTGCTTGCGATTTTGGTGAGTAGCCAATTGAAACACGTGTTTAGAGACACCCCCATTACGTGTTCTACGTGTAACGCGTATTTCAATTGACTATTCACCTAAATCGCAAGCAAACCAAGCTTTCATGAATATGAGCCCTAACACGTAGAACACGTACTTAAACACGTTTCAATTGGCTATTCAGCAAAATCGCAAGCAAAGCACAAGACAAGCTCCTGTATGAAAAGCCAACCTAAGCTGTGAAGTCATATCGAGAACGATGTACAAATTCTTTGCAGGACGACAAATCCTGTCTTTCCGAAGTATGTACACACACTTGTAAAACAACATGGATTTAGATAATGGAGATGGATCGACTGGCCAAATATAATTAAGCTGGGTCAACTTGATGCCAGTTTTCGATTAATCTTGTCTGGTGAATTGGGATTTACTTGCGTCTTGTTGGTTGGCCTATGCCTGGGTGTGTGGAAGCAAAGAATGCTAGCTAAGGAAGAGAGGAGGAAGATTGGAATATTTTAAATAATGTATTGTGCGGAACGCGATGTTCAGTTGTTTTTTTTAATCAATTTCACCTTCCAGGTGATCATGGCTTGCGCTGGCTTCATTTTCGGGTCACAAGAAATAGATCCGTCTCCCGTATCGAGATCCATGGTAAAACAAGCGTGTCAATTGCTTATTTATTTCTGAAGCATCTCACTAGGATTTGCCAAATATACCAACTGTCTATACTACAGGAGAATTTGTTCAAACTTGTGTCGTGCGTGTAGCATTATACGCGATTCTAACACCAAACATCTCGTTTAAGACACAAAAAAACATAATGACATCGAGCAGTCCATTTTAAGTACTGATCTTAATTTTCCTGAGGCGACCAATTCGTTGTCAATGCATGTGTCACCACTTATATGTTTCAAAAGTTTTCAACGCTGTTCAACTGAAACAACGGAGTACGTTGGACTCTAGATATGTAACCCTGACGTAGTGCTATCAAAGAAAAAAAAATGGAAACATTACGTGACTTCTGAAATTTCAGTGGTAGGCTGTGGACCCACACATCACAAGACATCCATGGGGCATCCAAAAATAGTACCGCAACGTCCAATTTACGTCCAAATCCAACAATGGATATCCAAAGGACAGCCAATGACATCCAAAATTGGATATCCCAAACAAATCCATATTTGGACGACCAATGGATGCCGACACCAAGTCCGAAACTGGATGTCCGAATTTCATTCTAATTGGATACCAAAACAAATGCGTAAGTGGATATACAAAATATTAATAAAATAAATACTTTTTAAAGACATACTTTTCTTAAACAATTCGTACTAAAAGGTAAAAAATAATTTTGTTTATGCATGACTAAAAAGCATGGATGGTGCTCTCATATACAGTCACTTTATGCATTCTTCAATTGGCACACCCCATGCTTTTCTTTTCAGTCATATGTAAACAAAATTATTTTTTACCTTTTAGTACGAATGGTTCAAGAAAAGTATGTCTTTAAACAGTTTTTTTTTTTAATTTTTCGAGTTATTTGGGCGTTCCTATACTGTTTATCAAGCTAATATTTTGTGACCCAAATCATTAAGTGTTCTACAACCGGTCAAAACACATCATTGCAGGCTAGTATTAATTTTAGGATAATGAAGTCCATATTAAAAAAAGTAATTAAAATCTGCTTTTAAAATATATAAATATATGAAAGTAACAATGGAATATTGTATTGTCACCCAATTTGCGTCGCTGTGCAAATTTTCATCATTGTATGACGTCGGGAAATGAGATAAATTAACGTTGTAAGATTTGAGGACACCACGAAGCATTGTGAACTAAAGAAAATAATTTTAAAATATCCAAGTTGGGATATCCAGTGGACGCAGAAAACGCGTCCTGAACTGGACCTCCCAAAACTAACCAACGTGGGGTATCCTATGGATACCGAAAACAATTCCAAAAATGGATACCGTAAATAGATGGAAATTTGGACATCCAAAGGATGCCGACAACACGTCCCACACTAAATCTCCACAGCTGCAGAGGTAATTGTTGTACACTATTATATATAAAACAGTATATTTGGAAGGTACATAGAAAATGAAGGATGGCATATGCGAATTAAGTAGCACTAACATTGGCTTCCACTTGATGCGATGTCGCTTCATATGGAAATTATGTACGTGTGCCCATAAAGAAACTCAGTGTTTTGCATGAAATATATTGATTTGCTATGCAATGCATGGTAATAATTTGATTAACACGTATGGTAGTGTATAAGTTATACTCGGATTAACTTACAAGGAACACTCGCCAGGTGTCAGAGCCCGATTTTGAAGAAAATTTGTACGTAGGTACAGTGCCTAGGTAAACCTTCGCAGTCAAAATTATAGGTGCTGTCGTCAACAAATAACGACAGGGAAATCACAGAAAGATGGAACGTAGAGAGGAAGTAAATCGAATACAGAGTACGGAAAACGCAGCTTCTTTTACAAACTGTTACATATATTGATAGCAAAGGGCTATTACTGGTTGCTGGACAGGAGACAATACATGCTGGTAAACTTGCGTCAAGTTATTTCATTTGTCAAAGTAAATCTGATTCAGTTTAGAGTCAGGTCAAAATTGTTATGTGAGTATGCGTTTTAACATTAAATCATATATTTCATATAACAAGACGAGTATCGCTTCCAAGTCGATTTGCTCATTTGGATCAATTTCCTGGTGGGTTGTTTGATTTCCTTCCGGACGTATGAAGCAAAATGTACCTCGAGTTACAACCAAAGCCTCTACTTTTCCCGTTCTTTGACAGGACAGCCTTAATATACTGTAAAGATCATAAAAAATAAAGTTTAAATTAGATTTTCAATGGCAGCAGTTTCAATTATCTCGTTACGTTGCCTTTGTTTAGAGCCATTCCTCCTACACAGGGTACGAGTGTGCATGACCCAATGACGTACAATTCATGAGAAAAGTGTGGTAGATCCATAACCGTACCTTTTATTTATACCCTTTCTTTCAGATGAAACTTCTGTTATTTTGACATAATTAAGAAATGGTCCAGACATTTATTATTAACAACAAATATATGTACTAATATCGCCGTCAGCTGCTGACATAACAACTACTGAACTGACATACAAATAATGAAACATGATTTCGATGATTGCATGCAAGATTGAGCTAGATACGTATTTTGTTTTAGAATGATGAATGGCAATCTATTGCTGACGAAATAATCCTCTGAAATTACCTTGATTACTTACGAAATCATATTATTTATTCATTAATATCTCATGGGTTGCAAACAAATATAAGTTGATGTGTTGCAAGGTGAAACTGAAAGGAAATGAGATATTTATTACCAGTCTGAGGCCAGTCTATTGTATTTATTTTCACATGTACTGACGTATTATTGACGTGTTTCATTGCACGTAAAGTGTAGAAGTAGGTTGTCACGCTAGCTTTACAGTTACCGGTACTCCTTCTTTGTAGAGAATAGATTTTGTAGATACGAGGTAATATCCTGAACGACTTGAGGCTATGTTTTTTTTTAAATGCGGTTTTACACTTTCTTGATACAATATCCTTATCTTGACTCTACATTTAAGACACCCTATATCTTAAAACTCGAAAGAAAGAGGATCTCTACATTTCGGACATACCGTAGTCAAGGAAACTATCAACATAATACACTGTCGCCAATACAATTCCCGTGGTCCAGCGATTATGGTCACAGACTTTGGATAGATGGTTTTGGAGAGGTATGTAGGTTTGAGTCCTGGTTTCGACCATACGATTGAAGTTTATTTTTTTCGTTTTACCAGACGAATGTCCCGTACGGTACATAGATGAAAAGACCTAGGAGCTATCTTCGCCTTTCCTGCCTCTAAACTGCTTGCTGATGGAGATCACTGATCAGAAATATACATCACTGTACTCGCAGATTCATAGAAAATGAAGAAAAATAGAGAAAACTTCAAATTCTGAAAAGATACACTATGTGGTAACATGGAAATAAAATATTACAAAGCAGAGCATTTAAGATGTTAGTTTTTCATTTTAATTCAGGGATTCATCCACCATTTTCATTTGGGGGGGGATGCACAACCAAAACTGGGAGGATATAAGTAGATTTATGCAAGGTTTCTCTCGGGTTTAAACCGTAAAAAAAAAAAAAAAGAAAGAAAGAAAGTAGGTGTCCTCGAATATTTGAGGGCGCACAAATCCCCATTGGGGAAGGATACCATTAGAACCCCTGTTAGCATTAGCATTGTCCGGTATAGCTTCATAGTACAAGGTTTCAGACACCGGTTCTTTTCTTTGAATCTAAGTTTACAATATCCATGCGCAATACAACAAATAAAATATTGCCATGGCTTCTGCAAGTTAGGCTAATCACGCGATCGTTTGAAGGATATTTGCTTAAGCAGGAAAATAATGAACTCTGACCGGATGTAATGTTTTCTAGTCTTTTCCTTTACTTTATTTTAATTTGAGAAATCAATATATTAAGAGCTTCATTCATATTGTGTCAAAGCACTTCCTGTCATGCAAGTATTCATAATTTGTGTTTTGTTTTTCATACACGCATGTTTATTCGTAATAAATCCTTATCACATTGGAAGGTCAGCATTGCGTGCTTTAAATATGATCTATTTGTCACTGACAATTATTATGGTAGTGTAACTTGTTGTTTAAAATTAAATTGCGTCCATGGGACTTTGATCCACGTTCCTCCTAGATTGAACTATGACATTCGTCGACCTGACCCTTTCCGAAGAAAGGGGTCGAGAAAGTAGGGTATCCATTTAAGGTATCATTCCGGTAATCGACTGGTAACACTGAGGAAATCATGGAAGCTCTGATATAGTGAAAGGGACGAGGATTCATTTCCCATTTTTCCAGGGTTGCCAGATGTATTCAAGTTGTTCAATTTTCCCGACATTTTTAACTTTACCGTTTTTTGCTGAAAATATCATAATGAGGTAGAAAGATGTAAAAAAAAATCTTCCAGTATCACGCTCCACAAAAAGTGTTGTCAGAATCCATTGAAATATTAAAAAATCTTGTAAGCTTTTAAATGGAAGTTGTTTTTCTTTTTCATGTTCGATGTGTAGACATGCAGTTTTTCTAACGACACCAATATAATGTGTCAGTCAGTTACATCATTGAGGTTTGTGCAGGAATATACACAGTTTGTTAAAAAGATTCGCCACTAGCAACATTTTGTATCACCTTGCCTGAATAATGACTGATGTTGCCTTGGTAATGTCCTAAAAATTTCTCAATATACAGAGCTCTATTTCAGCGCAAGAACGGTTGCAATGTGTGTTTTAGTTTGATAAATACCAGGAAACAACTCACTGCGTAACTTTTGCGGCACCCGGCCGAGGATGACAAAGAACTGAAAGGGCGAGAGGGGAAGCTTACAAATTAACGATTGGTTCGCAAAATCATGCTAGCAACATTGCCATTTTTACGTTATCTGTGTTGTCTATCTGTCAGGTGGCTTAACTAACATTTTTTAACTTTAAAAAATGCTTTTCCTTCTTTTATATAGTCAATCGGAGGTTTATATATATATCGTGTATTCTTGGTATTATCTAGTTTATAAGTATTAAATCTCAGATGAAGAAAAACGCTGCTCAAGCCGCTGTAAATATTGGGAATGTCTACGGAGATGACTATTGGATAACTAACTGTGCTGGATTAAGCTGTTTTGGAGGCCCTGGACTATTGACTCACGCCCCGAGCTATAGATTGTATTAGGGCCCCTACTACCATTATCCTGTAGCAGGGATGTGCTGGAAGAGGCTCTCAGGGGCTCCCGCGGGGCTCTTTGTTAAATATTTATATTCATTCCAAACCCTTTGTTAAACCTTTTGGAGCACACCCCTGCCCTGTAATCGTAAAAGTAATTGATTTACCTTTGGCGAGGCCCCTAACGAGTGGGAGCCCTGGGCTTCAGCCTCTTTAGACACCCGTCCTCCTTAATCCGGCTCTGGATATTTTAGAGCTCAAAAATATTTATACAAGCTTTAGACAGAGCAATTTCAGCCCGAGTGACACTGAAAACTCCGAAAGACTAGCTGATTTCGATGAGGAACGACTAATCCTCAAAATGGTTCCGTACTGACCGAGGGAATAGACCAGGACAATCGTTCGACTCATTTGCATGCGAGGGGGGAGGTACTGTACATAAACAAGAAGAATGTGTCACACACAATTTGAATATGGAGAACAAGCTGTATTCAAATCAACGTTGTCCGTTGCAGAGTCATATCACAAAGGAGTATGAAGCAAAGGAGATTGGCTGAGTCCTGATAAGAAGACCACACCGTTCCAAGACCAACGTGCACCCTCAGAAGACATTGATCTCGATTTAGAAGGATTGTGTTGGCATCATCCGTTACGAACACTTCCGAAGTAATATGAGCATCACGGTCTATCTCTATTGTCAGCCACTGCGACGTCTAGTCGAGGCCAATTGACAGAAGCGCTTTAATGTGACTTGACCATCCAACAATGCTCAGCCGCATACAGCGAATCTTATGAGTTCAAACATTCAAGACCTTAGAAACTCATCCATCATACTCGTCGGACGTTCTTTTTACATATCTAATAAATAGTGGTAATGCTTTTTAACATTTTAATGTCTTTTGGGAACGTAGTTTAGTTTTTCTAAAGTAAATTTTCAGATACTTAGCTTAGAGACGACTGTACATCACCTTTTCAAATATACTAGTCTAATTACCTACAATTACTGAGCCATAATTACAAATAATGTATCTCAAAGGACAAATTAACGTAGATATTTAAACTGTATACACGTGCCAAACTAATTTTGTTTTCTTCTATTCAGATAAGGCATGTTACCATACAAAAGTGTGGGCACGGGGTTCTTCTGAAGAGGATAAATGTTCGTTTTATTTTATTGTCAATTTTCCCTAACGCTTATATAAATGCTTCTCCATTGATTTCTCTAGTAATGGCAGAATGATTATATCGTGGTATGAT
>JAGDQP010055368.1:0-13154 GCA_022664845.1 Lepisma saccharinum
AAAAAACAAATACGTGTTATTCAAGGAAAATCTTAACTTTAATAGAGCTCCAATTATAACATTGAAGAATAAAACAATAAAAATTGAAAGATATGTTAAATACCAGCGAATGAAAAACTAGACGTTAGAAAACATACAACCATAATAAGAAGTAACACCACAAAATTTCACATAAACTTTTATATATTGCCACGAAAATTTAAATATTTCAATTATAGTAATACGAACGTACAACGACGTCATAATACGGTCGATTGTAGACTACCACGCCAGTGTCAGGAGCCACATGATAAACAATATTAGACAGAAGCGAGTAATAGATAGATCAAACAACATTTATTAGTGCGCTTGTCTGGCGCATATAGAACAACACCGGTCGAGGCACTTCATGCGGCACCGGCTCTCCAGCCGATGGATCTCCAGGTGAAAACTGGGTGCTATATACTGGCTCAAATAAGGAAAGAAAGAAAATATATTAAAACACTGCATGGACCGTCAGAGAATGCATTGGATATCATCTCCAAAGAGCCAGTGCATAGCAGGAGTTATGGAAGGATACAAAAAAAGAGAAGAAGACTCGTTGGTGTCTTTCCGCGTATTGAAGACAGGTTGAGTATGGAACTAGAGATTAATCCATTTTTTACTGGTCACGGCAGATATCGACATAAAGTGCACCAATGAACAGTAGTCGAAGATGATTTGTATCATACATGCGGGATGGTGACTACGTCAGAATATAAAATATTAATTTGCAAGGGAACAGAGAACTTAGCCCGAGAAGAAAGTGAGCTCCATGGGAAACAGCCGTTAGAGAGGTTCTGCGAACAGCGCAACCAGTGATGGACTTCAAGGAGCTAACTAAAATATCACCTTATTACTAGAGGATATTACTAACGCCATGGACCGCCCCGCGTGATGATAACAATATCATGATGATGTGGGGAAGTTTTTATAACAAACGGGCGACCACGAGCTCGCATCCGCGATATATTCCCGTCAACAGCATGCCAAAAGTAGAATGCAATGTTTTAGCTATATTATGGAAATATAAATTAGAAAACGAAGAAGTGTAAAGTAGAGGAGAAATGCTTTCGCTGGAATTCAATGGAACATTATCAGCCTTGAAGAGGAATTCCGTCGCAAGAGACGCTAATGTCAGTGGGAGCTTGTGTTAGTGTGATGAGTGAACAGCCCTTGAAGTGTGAATGAAAGTGATAATTTTCTTTCTTACAATTATATGTAATTATGCTCTTTTTCTGGAACCAGGAAATGAAGCGAACAAATTGAAAATTAGGAATGGAGAGGAGTGAGAGTGAATATGTGCGATGTGTAAGTAGAACAATAAGAATTGAGAAAGGGAAGGGAAAAGAAGAAGAGGCGAAAAATCCATACAAAAAGCACGTGTCCAAATAATAGTATGAACGCAAACAAAAAGTACACCCAACTCTTAGAGTGAAACAAATAAGAAGAACCAACTGAGTGTATAAGTAAAATAAGAGATAATTAGAAAATGATGAGGAGGAAGCGTCCATCAATTAAAATGAAATGAATGCGACGAAAACTTTGTTGAACATATCACCCCATCCACGTGCACGTCTTCCTTTTCCTTCATACTCAGTTATAGGGAAAAAAAGAAGCAAAAAAAAATGGCAGCTAAGTCAATGCTTGTGTTGTCCATGCGATGTCTGTGTTTGTCTTAATGATTGTGATCAATATGTTTATTTGGCAAATAAAAATGTTAGATTGTAGGGATTCCCCATGGAAAACGTTAAAATTGAAAGAACATAGGTTAGGAGAACATTTTTGACGTATGCTCAATGCCCGTTACGGAACAAATGATGTATCTGGCAGAAAGAACACAAAAGCCTATTGGAATGCCGGAATTCCGGCAATTCAAAAATATCTAGGTACATGTCTGCCCCAAGGCTAGAAGAACCAAAAAATGTTCAGGATGCACGTATTTGAAAGTGCACAACTCGTCTTGTGCGACTGATATAAGGACCTAGGGTGGAAGGTGAGCCCCTAATGTAAAGAAAATGTAAATGTTTACCGTCCTATTAGTATTTACTCAAACAGTAGGTAAAAAATTAAAAAAAAATCCCATCTATGTGCAAAGAATGTTGAAAATGAGGGATCATGAGGTAGAAAGCCTCTGATTATTGCTCGGACACCACGTGCCCCTTGCAGGGCTATGCGACAGCTTCAGTTTTGCGTGACACCTTGTGGCAAGTAGCTATGTGAGTTATTCATGTGGAATGTAACCTTGTCATGAGTTGATGATATTCGAAGTGGGCATGGTGGTGGGTGACCAGTGCATGAGAGTTCGATTTGGTGCAGAAATTTGGCTTCAGACGTTTAACCCTGCCGAGGATGTACCGAGAATGGTTGAATGAAGCCGTCACAGACCACTAACCAGACACCATACCTGGCGTCCATTCAACTTCAATGACCGAGATCGGCGACGACTCGGACGAATCGTCAACAGACAGGAAGGCTACATTGCGGGAAATAACGACACAATTCAATGCTGGCCTCGCAGAAATACTTTTTTCCAGCGGAAAATCCGTCAGAACATGCGTGTCACCCCCAAAAGGTACAAAAAATGGGGAATTGAATTTCTTTATCCTCCCAAGCTAATAACGACTTCAGTGCACCCTAAGTCCCAAAGAGAGACTGAGATAACAGGCCAGTTCACCGCCCTTAACTGAAATTGTCCCCCACCCCAGGTACACCTCCATGCCTCCCTGGAAACCAACCGCCCGGGTGTCTGACTCACGGATCTGCGAATCTGGGAATTCAATCTTTGTTCTATTTTGGTGCGTCGTGCGTTGACGAGTGCGAGCGTGAGCGCGGGTACGCGACAATAGCAAAGCAACTTGATTATACAGACATTAGTAATTCATGACTCGGGAAATTGGAACAAGAGTTGAAAAGTTCTTCAAAAGGCGATGCGTACAACCCGTTAAGGCTTAAGTAGCAGGAGAAGGTAAGGAAAAAGCAATAAACGTAAGCAAACTGAGATCAGAAGAAGATGAGAGATGACTAAAGCAGAAAATAGTGGAGGAAGTGTATGCCGGCTGGGAAAAGGCATATAAAAAGGAACACCAAGAGCTTCACATTTAAGAGAAATATGAAAATGGGACTCTGACCTGGAAAACATGGATATAACACACGGTGGAGCAAGAACACCACCCATTCAGGAAGAAAAACCAAACAAAAGAGATTTAGAACACTAGAAGAAGTCCAGAAAAATAATAGATCCAACTACGGAAAAGAAGTTTAAAAATTAAAGTTACGTTTAGCATACGCCAAGGTAAGAATCACTGGACTAGGATAGAGCCAATTAAAATTAGCAAACTAAGTAAATAACTCTATGGCTTCTGGAACAATCCAGTTCGTCACCGCAGTAACAAAGGTTTGCCGCTGGATCCTATCCTGGGCAACATCCAGGCAGTATTCATCACGAACACATACTTCTCGAAGATCTCTTCTAATATTGTCCTCCCAACTACGTCTTGGTCTTTCCAATGGTCTAGTTATATCTGGCCTTTCAACCAGGATAGAATATAATCTTCGTTTCTCACCCACTCGAGCTGCATGACTTTAACTGTTGCGATTTCATTATTTGTACAACGTTTTATGAATCGTACAGTCCTTGGAGTTCTTTATTATCCAGTCTCCTTCGTTCTCCAATCATTTCGTCCCGTTTCGGATCGTATAGTATTTCTCAGACACTTATTTTGAAACACACTTACTTTATTTTCATCTGCTAGGTTCGTACTCGTAAAGTATTACTGACAGAATAACCGTTCTGTATATTTTCAATTTCCTTGATATTAATCGCGATGTAAGAAATTTAGGCCTGAATAGAAACATTTGTTTCCCGATTCTAAGCTACTTTTATTTATTCGGCGAAGTTTTTTTTTTTTTTTTTTTGCTTTTTTCCTATGCTCCCAAGAGTTTAAAAACGTTTTCTTTCTCTATGACCTCGTCTTGAATTATAATTTATTATCTTCGTTCCCTTTGTTTCGACATGATACCGGGTATTTTGTTGTATCTATGTTTATGTGTAGACCTATCACATATCACCTTTCTACTAGAACTTTGGTGTTGCTTTGTAGGTCATCTCTATCGTCTAATATTAAATCTATGTAATCCGCGTATACGAACAATTGATTCGAACCATTCAATGATGTCGTTTGTCCCCTTTAATTTTTAAAATCTCATATTCTAACGCAAGGTTAAACAGTAGTGGTGATAAGGCATCATCTTGTTTCAATCCGTTACGTATCTTGAAACTACCTGATATATACTACCGTACAGATAATACTTATCCGTACTATGCTTGTGGGGTCGCTGAGACACACATTTACTAGCAGAACCAGGTTTTCTTTAATTTTTTAAATTGTATCAGGAAGCTATATATATTTCTTCCTTCATAGAGTTATATGTTGTTGTTTTTTAAATCAATGAATAGCTGGTGAATCGTCCCATTATATTTCTGTTTCTTCTCCAACATTTGCCTTAAGGTAGAACTCTGGTCCAACGTGGATCTATTTCTTCTAAGTGCACATTGGTGATCTCCAATTAAATCGATGATGATTGCGGGAAGGTCCTATGTCCGTTTTACTATTTTTTTTTAAAAAAAAGCACTATTCAATCAGTTATTTATTGTTACCCGACTACTGCTATTCAAAATAATATACTAGTAGATAATAAAATGTAGAAAATCAACAACGGAAGGTTTTATCAACTGGAAAAAATATCGTTTATTCTGCTTTTACTTGGTTCCTTTCTGCAATCAACAATTAGCTTGTGGGAAAAATATCTAGTTTGCACTTGTTGATACATTTAATGTGAACCAAAGTGCATTGTTACCATCAGTGCCTTGTTAAGAAAGAAAGACATGCAACCTTGAAGTATTCTTGAATCTGTAGAAGTGCTGAGAAGCACCTATTAATGAAAATATCCAGAAAATCCTAATGAACATTTGTCTTACAAAATTTACATAATCCATAATGATGTACTGTTTAGGAACATAAATTATCTGCTGTGGCGCCAACATGATACCAAATTTTGAATAATATAATCCAAAGTGACAACTACTCAGTGCAGAATGACTCATATCGTGGGCATAGGGCCCGTTTACTCTTAACAAAATCTTAACATAATGATTTCTCGCTTATTATTGCAGGTAGATGAGTCTTTCCTACACGAAAAGTTGAACTTACATCTAAAGAACTTACAGTCGGTGAAATATCGAATTCGCCAAAAAGTGAGCATAGAGACTTTCTGCAAGAAGCGATTCAATTGCTTAATCTTCGTATACACTTAGATGTGTTAACATAATGTTATCATATTTAACACTTGTAAAACATTGGGATGGGGGCTCAGCGACTGAGCCTACTGCACATTTAGACTAGAAACCTTACTATATTTTAAAATAGCGATATGAAATTTTCTGCCCTTTAATGTAAGGATCTTGTACTTCTAAATGTAACGGATTATATATTGTTGCACCACTGGCTTGAGTGGTATATTACATAAAGTAGATCTATGTATTGTCACTTGCTAGAGTATAGTAGGAATTTGAATTTACATGTTACAAATTATAGAAACGAAAAAAAATTGATTAGCACTAGAGAAAGCATAGTAGTAATATAGTACTATTGCACTACTTCTATAGTACTAAGTTTCTAGTAGTAGAACTATTACTAATATAGTAATATTGCACTTCTGCTATAGTACTATTACTAATTATTTACTACTACTATACTATAAAATATAACAGTATAAAACGCACTAAAATATTTTTTTAATAAGTTCTAAATTTTATGAGATAAATTTTTGGAAACAAATAACAGTTAATTTACTGCAATTTTGAAGATGAAACTCTTGTAATAATTATAAGAATATGCAGGATAATACATTATATAACTTTGGCAACAGTGATTTCCATGAAAATGTGAATAGTCTGTGGCTTGTTTTACAATTGGCATAAAAGTTACGACAAAATGATAAAACCCACTCACGTCTGAAGAAATTAAAGATGAACTCATAAATTCTCATTTCGATTGTGCTGAAGATATTTTTGACAGTTCTGATAGTGACGATGATGACACTACTGATGAAATTAGGGAAGGAAAGAGCAGCAAAAGCAGTGAAACGGAAGAATGCGAGGAATTTTCGAAGGCGTCCACGTCCAGATATATGAATAAATGAAGTTTCTGGCGATATGAAAACTTCGACGGGTATGATATGGAAATCCCAACCTCTACAAAATAAATTATAATCTCAATCATCAAATATTATAAGAACTTATCTTGGTATTAGAAGAGGAGTAATACCTAACACCCCGGCGGAAACTTTTCAATTGTTCTTTGATAATATTGTTGTGGATTGCGTACTAAAATATACGAATCAAAAGCTATTTATATTCAAGCAACCAAATGAGGATCGATTTATTCAAAACTTCCGAGTATTTACAAGGGACAACATATTTGCACTTATAGGTGTTCTCTCGAATTGTGGTGTATATCGAGACGATAAACTCAGTATTTGAGATCTTTTTACTATGGACATTTTTCCATTGTACAGAGCAGCACTATCGGAACATAGAATATGGTTATTATTGAAATGCGTGGGTTTTGACGATGTAACCATCCGTGAAACTCGCAAGAAGGAAGAAAAATTTACCCCAATAAAAGATTAGTGGAACATGATCGTGGGTAAGGTTTCTAAATATTATTAGCCTCACGAGTCAGTTACTGTCGATGAAGAACTAGTACCTTTTCGAGGTCGTTGTCCTCTCAAAGTGTATATTCCTAATAAACCTGGAAAATATGTCATCGACATAAACTTGATGTGCAATTCCAATACTAAATAATGTCTTGCTTTGGAATCTTATGCAGAAAAGATGAATAATGTGGGACGTGGATACAAAACTGGTCCATAAATACTGAACAGATAATTAGAGAAATGCCAATTAGAGATGTCCGGACGAAATATTACTACTCATAGAGAACTTACATCTATTCCACTTGCTTCTGAATTGTTGGAAAATAAAATAACAGTTTGTGGCACTATTAGAAGTGACAGGAAAGACGTACCGTTGGAAATTCGTCATTCTGCACTAAAAAGTGCATTACCTAAAACTGTCAGGTATGCTTTTGCAGACAAATTAACTTATGTTTAGTTACATACCTAAAAGAATAAAAGTTGTTATTGTTCTCCCTACTCAGCACCTAATAATGTATTTTCTGATAATAAGCTCGATATAATCAATAATTATAATTCTACACAAACATCGTGCAGGCGTACTCGATCAATGTGTGAAATTTTAATGTCGTCAAAGAGGAATACGTCGATGGCCTGTAGCAATTTTCAGAAACCTAATTGACATATCAGGTTACAACTCGTGCGTTGAAAATGTATTTGGTCTTCACAAAAAGTACATTATAGGTATTCAAATCTTTGGGTTCAGTTGTAATCAAAGAGAAGGAGCATTGTCCAGATGTTCTGTGCTCACCGAGCTACGTGGAAATCTGACTCGTTTAAGTTGCCAACAGTTGGCAAGAAAAGGTCGTTGTTATCTGTGTACTCGTGGAAAGGACAGAAAATATATTCATTCATGCAGATAATGTAACAAGTATGTGTGTCCTTCCCACACAGCACGTGAGGAGAAAAGTACAAAAATGGTATGTGCTGATTGTTTGAAATAACTCAAGTCCCACTTGGAAAGAAAAAAAATATTTGTAAATCTCGGTTATATAGTTCAGTTCTGAAAATATATAAATATGCCAAAAGAATTATGCATTTTTAAGTAATGTAATCCAAATAATGATATACAATGTATTTATTCCATATGCTTATAAATATTACTACAGTTAAACATTCAAAATAGCAGAGAAAATAATTGGTATTGTTGTTTGACAAATTTACCTCACAAAACATAGAATATTTAACTTCAAATTGAAGTTGAAAAGGTTAGACTAGGTTAGGTTACCTCTAACTATACATATTTATTAAATAGTATTTGAAAAAGGCCAAATTAAAATTTGTTTACAATGAAGACAAAAATAATTATCATTCATTGAAAATATAAAGCATCTAAATATGAGATTGCATTCATCCATTCATTCATTCATTCATAGAGTTATACAAAGTAATTAAATGCATGTATCAATCATATGACCATCATATTTGTCAATAGTTTCCAGGAAATAAAACATTTGCCCTGGGGTCATTCACTGGCCCTCCATTGACTTTACATAAATAGCATTGGAATGAGAGTGTTAATACTTTGTAACAGGTTGGGAGTAACGAGATCCCGTGGTAATTATTACAGTCCGATTTATCGCCTTTTGGTAAATCAGAACTATAATTGAGGTTCTCCATTCCTCTTGTAGCTCCTCCAATTTCTGTATCACACTCATCAATGTTTGTAGTTCCTTGATTAGCGCTATTCCTTCCGGTTTAATTAATTCGGCTTGACAATTGTCTATTTCTGTTATTTGTTTTATTTTTTTTTCGATCTTGATCCCGTTACGGTCGGAAATCCACAGTTTTGCGGTGTGGATTTCAGAAAGAAAAAGCGAGAGAAAACGCAACACTTAGGGAATGTGAAAAAAGTTAGCGCTCTAATAGAAGACTGCATAATAAATATATACCTATATTAATATTGGAAATATCCAATACTGACTTCAAAAAAGAATAATTGGCAGCATCAGCCTCAAAGCATTCGAAATTATCTATAACCAGATTGGAAATAGAGGAAAAGGTGGAAAGACAGGAAGAAGTACATAAATTGTATACTGAAAATGGAAGCTTGAAGGAGGCAAATTTATAAGCAATACCACAAAATATGCTCAACTTTGTGGACATGCTGAAGAAGTATACAAAGATGCCAGAGAAGACAAGAATCATAGAAACAACTAAACAAACACGGAACCAATTGTTCTAGTAAGATTAAAACAGACTAAAACACTAAAATACTCAGGGATGATAATACTAGAACAATACAAAGGAATGAACATATTAACTTTCAAACGAACCAGACCAAAACGAACCTTCGTGCAGATAAAGAAATCTGGAAAAACTTTTAGATTATTAAAAAAACTAAATTCTTAAAATAATGCCTATTAAAAACTATATATCTTTATATATATATATATATAAATTCTGAACTAAATATTTTCCCTAGGGTTTTTTTTACGGAAATTATATCCCTGACACATTGAACTTTAGAAAATGGGACAAGAAGCAACAGAAGTTTGCTACAACCAAAATCTGGAAATGTATATATCAGAGGATAAATACACCTGTGGATTTATGCACATTACATAAAATAAGGATAATTTTCTGGAGGTTTTGGACCTGACGCTGTTGCTACTGGCGGCTCTAAGGGTAAACACTTGAAAGAAAATAAATATACCGGCAATTGGGTTGAGCCTTTGGAGAACGGATCCATACATGATTCTAAAAGAAAATAAGGGAGTGGAAAATAAAGTAAGAAATATCGAATCGGAAATTATAATTAGTGACGAAATTCTCTTTAGAACCATTTCAGTAGTACTAGGTAAGAGTAACGCAAAGGTACAATATGCGAAAGACGACAATGACTCAAAAGAAAGGAAAACTCTGGATATGTTAAAAGAATTGATTGAAAAAAATGAAGTATGTAAATACCGAACAGAAGAAAGATAAAAGTATAAAACATACTTTAAAAATCCATGGAAATTTTGGATCCCAAGAAAATACAATAAATAGACAGGAAAAGGAAGACCTAGGGTGAGGAAGAGCAAATACAGAACCGTGAAAGTTTCCAAATATGATATTCACAATTAAGTATGGAAGACTAGAAGGAGAATTGGAAGAGAATGAAGATAAAAAAAAGATTTCGACCCAAATAAATTCTACATCTAAATTATTATTTCGCAAAATTAGGAGAACCACAGATGTTGACGGCGGCGTTCAGGATAATAGTAAGAAATATCCACCAACAAGGCAAAATAATAACTTTCCCGATATTTGAGGAGACTGATAAGATTAATCATAGAGCAAACTGAATCACCACCGACCCACAGGACTTGTTGGCGCTATTAGATAAGGTATTTGAGAGAAGAGAGGAGTTATTTCAGATTTAAAATTTATATACAAATATTGTTATATCATTCGGAAGGATTGCATTCAATTTGGCCTAAAATTTCCCTGCCTGCTACAGCCAAACTGGACAAATTTAGCCTGTTTAATGTGACTCAAATTAACCGGGATAGATCAAACTTGAAAACTTCCAAAACTACGGCTGGAAATCACAGACTAAGATTAAGGAAACTACAAAACTACAGAAGCATCAAGCTGCAATTTTAAAATGAACTTAGAGAAGGTAAGAAAATAAACGTGGAATAATACATGACAAATAATCTAAATTTGGATCTATGGAGGATGCCTTTTAAAATAAATATCCGTTAAATAAATGTTAAAGGTGCACTTAATACTTTGAAGGATAATCGAGATCAATATACAACGAATTGGAAGAAAGCAATACATTTATCTTATGACAACTTTTTACCGATGATCACATTAATGTTGACAACGAAGTAAACAAAAGAATCAGAAGTGATCCTAACAATGGAAATGAAAAATCTAGAATATTTAATAACTTCAAACGATCAAGTAAAAAAAAACTACTTAAAACCATGAAAGGCTCGAATCCCAGATCGTATAAAAATGAAATTTTCATAATTAACTAAGAAATTTGAACACCATACCTTACTAAGTTATTAAATTAATCCCTAAATCATGAAGCTTTCCCAGAACAATGGAATATACTATATTTTATAATTATATTCAAAGGCGAGGATGAAGACGAGCACACCAAAGGCCTTACAGACTCATCTGTAAATTAAACACAATAAGCAAAATCTTTGAAACAATAATTGCACCAAATAATAAAAAATAAAAGATGTAAAAAACTCTAAGCTGCAATATGGTTTCGGACCAAAAACTCCACGAAAACGCTATCAATGATCTATGAAACAGCGTATATTATTTTTTAGAAGATAATTGTAAATGCACAATGGGGATTTTTTTTTATATTAGGGGTATTCTTTTATATTAGGGGCCCTCATAGCTAAGGGAACTAAAGCGAATAAAGATGCGTACCAAACGGTTGAAATTGTAAAGTATAGCTTTAAAAATAGATTCATAGGCGTAGATACAGCAGATAGAGTAGTGGCTAAGACGCCAACTGAAGGTTGCTTGAAGGGCTCGGTGTTAGGCCCGGTTTTCTGGGTCTTGTCCTTCAAGCTATGCCTGAAGATTTTGAATGAAATGCAACAGTTCGAATGGTCGATGGGTCACGCCGACGACCTAGCGTTCGTGATTAAGGGAATAGTCGTCTAGATCTACAAACTAAAGCAAACAGAATAGTAGGTAAAATGGGATTGTGGTGGAAAGAAGACATTAAAAAAATATAAAAAAAACAAATAAGTGTTATTCGAAGCTCATTTTAGCTTTGATAGAAGATCAATTATAAAATTGAACAAAAAACAATAAAAATGAAAAGATATCTTAAATATCACTAGATGCAAAACTAGACTTTAGAAAACACACAACCATAATCAGAATCAAAGCCATAAAAATTTCACATACACTTGTAAATATTACAACAAGGATTTAAATATTCCAATTGTAGTAATACGAATGTACTACGATGTCATTATAAGATCGACTATAAATTACGCCTCCAGTGTCAGACGCCACAGGATGAACGATGTTAGACAGAAGAAGATAATAGACATATCACACATACAATTATTAATTCGCTTGTCTGGCGTATTTAGAACAACACCGGTCGAGGCTGATTGTGTGGCGTCGGCTCTCTCGCCGATACATCTTCAGGTGAAAACTCTGTATTATTTACTGGCTCAAATAAGCACACCAAGAAAGAGTATCCAAAATACTGCATGGGCCGGCAGAGAATGCATCGGATATTAGTTCCAAAAATTGTCAGTGTATGGTAGGAGATATAGGAGGAGGAGTTATAGGAGGAGGAGACCAAATGAAAAAAGTCGAATAAAATATGCGTCATACATTTAGGGTGTTAGCTAGGCCAGAACATATAGTATTAAGATGCAAGAAAGCATGGAACTTAGTCCGATAAGAAAGCGAGCTCCGGAGAAGACACTTGCCAAATAGGTTCAGCAAACAGCAACAAGTGATGGCCCTCATGGAACTAACTAAATAAAATTCAGCCTGTTATAACAGGTAATTCCTAAATAGCGTAGACTGTCCCGCGTGATGATAACAATACCATAAAATTGTGGGGCGTAAATCGCGTACAAAAGAACAAAGCAATGTTTAGACATTTTATGGAAATATAAACTAGAAAACGAAGAAGTGTAAAATAGAGGATAAATGCTTTCGCTGGAATCCAATGGAAAATGTTGTGCCTTTAAACGGAATTCCGTCTAAATAGACCCTAAGGCCAGTGTGAGCTAGTGCTAGTATGTTGACGGAAGAACCCTTCAAGTGTGAGCGAAAGTAGTAAATTTTGTTTTTACAATGTATATATAATAACGCTAATTTTCTGGAAACCGGAAATGAATTGAATAAATGAGAAACTGTCCATGGTGTAAGTGAGAGTGAGTGTGTGCGATGTGTAAGAAGAACAATAAGAATTGAGAAAAGGAAGGGGGAAAAAGAAGAGGTGCAAAGTTCATTCACAAACCACGTGCGCAAATCGTAATGCGAAGGCAAAGAAAAACTACTCTCTACACTTACAGTAGCATAAAGAAGAACTAACAACTGAGTGTAAGAGTGAGATAAGAAGGAACTATCAAATGACGAGAAGGAAGAGGACATCAATTAAAAGGAGATGGATGCGACGAAAACTTTGTTGAACATATCACCCCATCCAAGGGCACCTATCCTTGTCTCATCACACTCTGTTACAGGGAAATAAAAAATAAGCCAGAAGAAGATGGCAGCTATCCCATGTTTGTGTTGTCCATGTGATGTCTGTGTTTGTTTTAGTGTTAGCAATTAATATACTTATTTGCCAAATGACGAATATAGTAGGTAGGGATATCACAACGGAAAGGTTCCAATTGAAAGAACATAGATCAGGAGAACAGTCTGGATGCATGGTCAAC